>JAJAVP010000144.1:159718-179275 GCA_020740425.3 Heterorhabditis indica | reverse complement strand
CACACAGTTCTGTTGAACTCATATTTTAGAAGGAGAAATAAAGGTCAATCGTTACGAAAAGCACAGAAACTCCTAAACGTTATTTGGCAGGGCAGCGTCTCGAACGTGCTTTTTACGGATTAAATAATTTTCACTGTTAACCCCGTTTGCAATAGTCAAAACAATAGACAACTCCTTAACAACGTGGACACCAGAGGTCTGAAAGAGCATCCGTTAATAGCAGGAGTCGTTNGCTAAGTAGAACAGCTTATAACAATTTGGATTCTCTTAAAGCAACTTTAGTCAAGTGTTGGGACGAAATCGGTCAAGATGAGCTGCGACACGTCGTAAGTAACTTCAAGAGGCGTCTACGAGCTTGTGTGACCGTTAAAGGAGCAAACTTTGAACAGCTAGTGGACTAGATTTTTTTTCGCATCTTATATCCAGAAATTTTTTTATGGCGAATACTGTTTTTATCATAAAATATGACTTGAGATCCATATCACATCTTTTGGCGTACCCTGCATATTATTATACTAGAGTTGTATTGAGTGAATTTTTTATTTATCTACTATTTTTATATTTTCAAGTTTTTTTCTATGCGATTTCACAGATAAATTTAATTGAAATTATATATTACCTGTAATGGAGGAGACTGAGGGGATACTTGGGGTGTCAGTGATCCGCCAATTGGCAGTAAACTTTCCTGGCCATTGGTGGGTGGAGCTACAGGAAGAGGAAGGGCTGTTGTTGGAGCACCAAATGGAGATCCTCCGATAGGAGGAAGAGTTGGGAACGTAAATTGAGAGATGCCCTACAAATTTATCTGTACATCTTTTGAATAGGGCAGGAATTGAATGCCCAACAAGTAAATGTATCTTCGCATTAGTCTTCATTTGTAAATTAATAAAATAACTCTGAGTTTTTATTTAAAAGACATGAAAGTTCTTAGATCACTTAATTTCTATAGTTTTTTTATGAGTGTTTAGATTTAATAATGATGTTTTTATTAAATGATGATTCAGTATAGTAATAAAAAGGATTGAAACCTGGATTCCATTATGTGAAGGATCCCCTCCACTAAAGGATGGTCCACCAATTGGAGCAATGGTAGGTAATGTTGGGAAAGGATTGCAAGGCGGTGCAGGAGGACATTGGTGAATCGGACAATTTAATTGTATTGGAGATGGGCAAGTCACTGAAAGGCTAACTATGTTCTAATACAAGTATATAGAGAATGGACTGTAAATTAAAACATTTTATCCTAATGAAGTAGTTCAGTTAATTGAATTGACAGAATACTAATGGTCCACATAACAAGTAAACTCACTGCCGAGCTGTCCATTAGGACAGTGGCACATGGGCGGAGAAGCGTAGGCAGATACTACCAATAGGAAAATAAGAAGCATAACGACCAGCAGAGATCTCCCAGACCTACGCTACCAGTTGGGTCTATTTATACTGTTTACATCTCATCCATCGAGATCCCGCAGCGAATGTTTCCCGAGCATCGCGTGACCCCGAAATCCAATCCTGAAACTGTCGACTGGTTCTTATTTTGTGCCCGCGAGGTAATATCCACAGAGTCCCCTCTAATGAAGCAACATTAAATTCCTATATGATGATAAATAAGTACATTTAGTGATATTCATGAGTTTTTCATTTAAACTACTCGACTATAGATTTTTTATAAAGAAAGATTTTAATGAAAAAAGTTAGAAAGCTACCTTACATTTTAAAAATCCATTATTTCCAGTATTACTTTCTGTTCATACACCTATATATTTAAGCTTCAAATCTATTTTGTATCGATTAAATTGATTATTTTCTATATCTTCATCAATTATTCCAGCATCATATAATGCTAATTTTTACCTTAGATCTTTCAGATCTGTTGCTATGAATTTTTGAATATTTTAAAATGTTTGAAATCTGTGCTGTTGTTATTAATAAGTACTGATAAAGTATTGCTATTCTTGGCAAATTTCGGAGTACTTCCGCAGAAAAATTTAATAGACAGGTATCATCTATGGAAAGGCATGCTCAATGATGAATGAAGGTCAAATGGCGGCACCATCGTATAAGAACTTGTTTCCCTAAAACATGTTGGCTATCTAATTACCGCGTAGATCATGCTTCCATTTCTCTTCGTCAGATCTAGAATAGTAGTAACATCATAATAAGAATGTATAATCTAGTAAGTCGGTCAACGAATTATTCTATTCATTTTTACTGTCCATTCAGGTGCACACATACATTTAAATGACAAGTAACGTGTGACATTTAAAGTGAGCAATTTCTTTAATACAACATATCATAGTAATTTATGTGATTTTCTGAGACATGAGATGCGTTTACCTTCTTCTTGAGGATATTAATGTAAATGACCAATACAATATGGTAGCTAAAAACTCGACAAAAAAAGATTTATGTTATCCAATTAATACTCTACATTAAGCATAGCTAAGTGAGATTTACTTTATAATGTTTAGAATAATCGCGTCCTACTAACAGTCCTCAGTACTTTATTTTTATTCATCCCACTCATGGATTCTTCTCTCAAATTTTGCAAATTTGGATCTACAGAAATGTGTTGTTGGTTGTTCTCAGGTAACGGGAATTCTTCCAAATTTACATCAGTAAGAACTTGCAAAGATCTATCAAACATATCGACAACATTTGGGCCTACTCTAGGCATAAAATCTACTGAAGGTGGAGCAATTCTTTGTCCCTTTGAAACATCAGAATCACTAAGAATGGGGTGCGATGGTCGACTCATTATAGTCTTTGTCTCATCAAGTACGCTAAAATTAACCAATATGTTTTTAGTACTGAAAACTTGCTTATTTATTTTCAAATAACAAATAATAATCAATTTTTTTCAAAGAAATTTGATTTATAGAGCATAACATCGGAATATATCCATGTGTGAATAATCAATAAAACAATATTAGTGAAATACATAAAATTTTTGTTTTTCTTATATAAAGGGTCAAAAAAGTTCCAGATTAGTTAAAAATAATCAATCGGTGAGCAATCAGATTTCATCTTTGTTCTAGCTTCTTTTTTCTTTGAAATGTTGCGAATTAAATAATGAAAGAGTTATAAGTCGAAATCAATTGTATTTTATCTAAAACTTGAGATTCTTAACGTGTTTTTATTTGGAAATACTCAATTTTCAGATAATTTTAGTGTGGCCTATTATTATTCTATTAGAACTAATGTAACAGCAAATCTAAGAAAAGTGATACGAGTAATAACTGCCTTTTTTATGATCAAAGTGGCCTAATTCCTAAAAAGGCCTTGAAGTTATCGTCGAGTAATTTTCGTAATTGAAATGTATTTACAAAATTAATTCCTCAGTGAGCATATGACAGCCGCAAAGCCCGACCACAGCCTTTACAAGGAAATAGAGCAGAGATAATTTAACAATTGCAAACCTTTTACGACCTATGGAATGTCTTTTTACGCCTAGTGTTTATCTGCAAGGAAAATACTGCGCAAACCATGTTTCCGATCTGTCAGAATCAGTCCTCTACTTTTGCAGGAAACAGCCTAATCGCGTTGTTTTTATGCATTTATAGGCTTATTGTTGGCATTCTGTAGGAGATACGATTGTGCCATAAATAATAGATGCAACTCCCCATCTACTACTCACTCCTTTGACTTTATAGGCCTAATGATGACGTCCAAATGAAGTCTGAGTAATCCTTGCTAGTAATTAAACAGTTTCTCCATTTGCTATTATTCGTGGAAAATCAACGTAATTGTTCTATTGCATTTATGGTGAAATTAAAATTTACGATAACACTAATAGAGTCAACATTTCACTTGCTTGTTCTATTGTATCATTTGATTTATGAAGGCTTAATAAACTACCTGAAAGTAGGATCTCTTGTTGGAATATCAGCAGCTTTGTCCCTATCTTCTAACTCAGCTATAGGTATAGATGGGATTTGGCCAGCTATGTCGTCATGGCTTTAAAAATAGAAATATGTGGACATTTTAAATCACTTTCTAGGTGCATTCAACATACTCATAATATGTTCATAACGTTCATAAATGGTTTGTGATGTTAAAATACCTCATCATACAAAGACATAAGAGTAAAACTCCAAAACCTTCTTGGAAAAAAAGACTATAACTATTTGGTACATTTCTCGACAGTACTTTTCTATTTAAATTTAATCAATAATTCTACTCTATGAAATAGCCATCGCACATACACTAGTAGTTCTGCTCTTGGTTTACACTCAGAACTCGGTAATGTCATACTAAATATTACTATTCCACGTAATTCTACTGACTTTTTGAATGTAAAAGTTAAATAAACTTAACTGCCGATTTATGGAAAACAATTTTGTCTCTATAGTTAGAAAATACATAGAGGGACTTTATGTCATGCAAAGGGAAACTCAGATTAGGACTACCACATTAAGAATGTTGTTTAAACCATTTGACAAACATTAAAATATGTAATTATAAATAAGTGAGTTATTTGCTATTCTCAGTGTATGATAGGAATTATATAGTTTTCGAGTTCACTATAATATGGCTACTTGGCATTACAGTAGAATAAGCATTTATAGTGAACCAGAACGCATAAAATTTGTGAAAATGTTCAAGAAAACAGAAGCCTTGGAAACTGAACATCGAATAGTTCGCAAATATATGAATGATTACCGAAAAGCGAAGCAGCTAATATCATTCACTGTAACTTCACAGAACATTCTAGCCACAGCGTAGTAGGAGAAAATGCCATTCGTGCATACCACGTCGAACTGACCTGGAATCTGTCCAGAATTTAACAATGACGATTAATGTTCAGCGAATTAAAGAAAAGAATGTCATGAAGATTTCGGTTGTTTTGTATATCGTTAATTAGGGTTAATAGGATTACCTCCAATTTCTCTGGACGCTCGTTCCACTATTGCAATCTTAGCAGAAACTATATTGTTGTTGATGCTCTTAATTTTAAAATTTTAAGATCAATTATTCCTTAATAACAAATGACAAGAAAATATCGGTATAAAAACAGTAGTTAGATGGGTACAATGTATATTTGAAACTTATGAAATAATAACCTCTTGCATTATTCTCTTCAATTCTTCCTGGTTGCATTTATTCTCCAATCGCATGATAAGAGACAAAATGGGAGTCGCATGAGCGCGCGTGTGCAGTCTGCGAGTGACGCGCTGTCGGACTTAAACACTTCGTCAACTACTGTAGTTCAGAGGCACATAACATCTAACAAACATTTCACAGTCTTCAATCAAACCAACA
Source organism: Heterorhabditis indica (assembly GCA_020740425.3). Classification (NCBI taxonomy): domain Eukaryota; kingdom Metazoa; phylum Nematoda; class Chromadorea; order Rhabditida; family Heterorhabditidae; genus Heterorhabditis; species Heterorhabditis indica. The sequence goes on along the minus strand of JAJAVP010000144.1, from coordinate 174,013 downwards.
AAATGAAAAGCTTTGTATAAAGTTGGCGCCAAAAATAAAAAATAAATGTCAAAACACAAGATCGATAGAATAAACGTACATTTCAATTCTTCATCTTTGTAATTCTCTTTTACTGTAGCAAGAGCAATTTTAGCGTTCTCATACTTAACCGAATTCTGAAAATGTAGACGAGTAAGATACTACAAGTTATAAAGTTTCATCATAAATACTACCATTCATAGATGTTTATAATTTATTCGTGTACAAACATTACCTCGCTTTTATTATATGGTGGACAGGTAACAATTGGACAAGCTATATTTTCGCAAATCGTTGGTGAAGGAGGTGTGGGACAAGGAGGACATGGCTAAAAACATTATAAACTGCATTAAAAGACACAAAATTAGGTAATATGAAAACTTCGATAGCCATTATACAAGTAGGAGATGCGTGTACCCCTTAAATTAAAGTAACGGACAGCAAGAAATATTAGTATTGTGCCGGGGTGCACACAAGTCTTCCTTTGAAGACGACTAGTCAATTCAGTGCTAGGAAGTCTACTCTTCCAGCTGCATGCATTCCTCGTGCCAATAACATTATTTACAATCACATCATATTTCCAAACAATAAAATATTAGGCAAATACTGGCAGAACTAAGCTTTTTGAAGTCTCGTTTGCTGTATAGTTCGTACCTGTTGAGGAAAAGCAGTTGGGCATTGAATTCCCATCGGGCATCTTCGATTTATTGGCGGAGGACACTTAATTTTTTTCCATACTAACATTTGTGGTTTGTATTATTACTATTATACAAATCTTAGAAATTTCGAAGTAGATTCAATACATCATGTAATCCTACCGTTGAGCATCCGTGACTGCGATAGTTTTGATAAGGAGAATACTGCAAATTATCGTATTTATTTATTTTTATATTTTAAAATTACTAAAAAGGAATATAAACTTACATTGGGAGTATATCCTGGAGGTGCATAATTGTTCATAGATAGAGTCAGTGGAAAGAATAAAACGAAGAAAAATGGCATGACGGAGAACTAAAATTTTACAAAGTTTGTAAAAAAACCCGATTCTTAATTCCAATTTATAATATAAATAAAAAACTATTAATCTCAATTAAGATGTGCCATATATATATACATAATAAGACGAATGGTCTTCTTATTTTAAATATTTCAAACAGAAAGTGAGTTGCAATAAAAGAAAATTGCATGGATCAGTCCTTTTGTTGTAAAAATCTGTGCTTCGTTTTAAAGTTCATATTTCATGTTCTTACTATTCTTCCCTACTAAAAAAGTCTTGGCAAGGAGAGCTCTTGACGTTATTATCTATTAATATTTACACTTCATGTATACCAAATCTCCCACTATTTCGAGCTCTAGAAAACTAAAAGACTAGTTTCTCCAACTAAAGGATACTCATGTTCTGATTAACAAGAAGTAAGCTTGAAGATGAAGATGTAATAATTAGAAGCTAACTCAAAAAAATGCCATGAAGTTCAAATTCTTCTCTGCCCGAAGTTTGTTTATGCGTAAAATAACGTTGACGAGATATTTAAATGAAAATAAATATATATGAATGAAATTGTCAGATACTAAAGCAGTTTAAGACGGAAAGCAAACTTCACATAATATATGTGGCTAGAGAAGCCTACTGTTCCTTTCAGGAACTCATATTCTTGTCATTAATGTTAGCATAGGAATGCCGTGAAGATAGAATATTCCAAATGACACACGTTGTTGTTCATAAACTGTGTTCTCTATTTGCAGGAACCTTTACTCTTCTAGACACCATGGATTAAAAGGTAAGTCAGATATTTTTAATATATTTTCTTCAGAAAATATTGGTGATGACAAATAGACTGGAGGTGGAGAGATAGATGCGAATATTGCGGAAGATTAAGTATGATAACTAAGAGGACATTGTATCTTGTAAGATGTATTCATGAGAGCAGATCAAAAATAGACCATGAGATTAGCAATAAAAATAAATATAGAGAGCTATTTATATGGCCCTAGGCAAAAAGTGTTTGTGATGATGGTCAGAAGTGCTTTGTAAGAGCCATTCAGTGGATGAAACGAGTAACATGAGAGGTTAGTTGTTTGCAGGCTGGTCACACCGCCTGTACGTTTAAGTGATTAGTAGCGAAAAATCATATAATGTAAAATAAATATAAATATAAATATTTAAATGTTTATCATTTTTGAAAGATATTTATTTGTTTTTTTGTTTATCGCGTTATCACCAGATTGACATCATTTTCTTTATTTTTGATTAATTGCTTTAGGTGATTTTTTCGATACATGAAATCGAGTATTAGTTTTAATAATAATATAATAGTTTGACCGAACATTAATTTTACCTGTGTTTAGTTGATGGTGATAAAAGTGGCTTTTTTTTAATACTCTGAACGAATAGGTACCATTGTAAACACATTTGTACACTCAAGTCATTGAAGAGGAAGACTTAATTATTTTATGATAAGTTATCTAAATGCAATTTCTAAATTTTAAGTTTCAAACCATGGAACATCATTCCAAACTCCTCAATAAAGCAATTAACTTAATGACACTGCGTTTGCAAAAGTTCTGGAATTTGAGTTGTTCATATTTGACCGCGTTTAGAGACTCATTACATCACTATATTTCATATTTTATTTGTGTATGAAGTTCGGAATTGTATAAACAGGAAAAAGATTAGAAATATTTTATTATTAGATAAACCCATGGGAAAATAATTATAGCTGACATTGAGCTACCAGCTGACAGCAGTACATTTACCTAATAGCCTCTAAAATATTTCCAATAGAAACTAGTTATATTAATATAACGTGGACATATTTAAGTGTGGAGTGTATATTCCAGAAAAACTATTGATGAATGAAGGAAGGCTTTGACTTTCAACTCCAGCCAAGCGTCGAGCCTCACGTATAATTGATGACTATATGGTGAGTAGAGCTTCCTGAATATAAATAAATTCTTCAAATAGGTAATGTATAATTAAATTAATGAGTGACTTTTATCTCTGATTTCTGTTTCTATGACTTCATTATGCCAATGTTTTTATTTATCACCCTTATTTAGGCCTTCTCCTTTTAATCTTCTAGGTCCTTAACATTTATATCTATCAATATCTGTAATTTACCACTCTGACGTTCACAATGTGTTTAACCAAAAAACACTGATACAGGTTCTAAAAAAGTAAAATATGTGCATCCCGTTTATCGTCTAGTTGCGCCAGCTTTTCTTTTAAGTGCCCATTGATTGAATTACTCATCTATTTATATTTCCTTTTATAATACTTTTTGATATCAGCCATAGTTTGATTAATTAGTTCTAATAAAGTAAAATTTTGACAAGCCCATTCATTTCTGTAACAGGCTTGAATTGGAAGCTGGCATTTAAGAGTAGTAACCTATATTATTCTGTTGTATTTAAGATATTCCTAGGAGGGGTGTAATAGACTTGGATGAGTATAACGTTAATAGGCTTAGTTCTCTGGAATCCGGATCATTAAGAGTTAGAAATTGTACATTGTTGCTGGTGAAATTTAATCTTGCCTTTAATCTGTTCTACTTATATATCACGCTGATTACTCACCCGTGTGCCTAATCTTATATCCCACGGGATCTCTGGATGCGGATTCTGAGGCTGTGTGATTGAGATACGCAGTTCTTATTGGCACAATCATTTATGAAACAAACATTATCCAGATATTGGTTTATTAGCACCTCTTAATATCTCTTTTCGCTTCTTTTACATCACATATTGAAGTTTCTTCCTCTGCTTGGTAGCGGACAAATCACAGATACACAATTTACCATTTAACTAAAGTGATCAGGCGTCCAACACTAATTGCTTCCTCTTCCTCAGTAGACTTTGCAAATCGATAAGGTATTATTTCGTTTAACTACATTAAAATCTGTTAAACTACCTCACACATTTAATCTTCTACTACATTGGGATTAATTGTAATCGAAAAATTACTAATGATCCGTTCTCATGCTGTTTCTTTGGGTGATAAACACTCAGATCTCAAAGGCAAGAGGGTTTACTTCATAACACATTGCAATATGACACAAAATGTTATCAGTTGAATAGAATATGCTAAAGTCCAATTATTTATTTACGTGAGCCTATACATAGTTCGAATTAAACAGCATCAATGACTCAATACCAAGTTTTGTTGATCGGATTATGTCCTAGATTAAAGTTAAATTTTCCCTAGACTCAATGTAGTCATTTTTTTTAATCTTCCCATTATCAAAATTTAATAAAGTATTTCGAATAACTATTAGCTTATTTACAATGTTAGCGTTATTCAAATTGATGAAAATCTCATAGTGTCAGTTATGTCATTTCTAATTATAAGAAGAAAATTTGTAGTTTATTTTGCATAATTTTGAACTACGACTTTAGCTAACCAACTACAACACAAATGAAATTGGTATGGAATGAAGTTCGTAGGAGTTACATGCACGTGATTGTCAGGTTTCTCTCGTTTTTAATCCTTTAGAAATCAGCTCGTCACTCAAATATTTCATCGTTGAGCAAAACAAATGTCGCTCAAGGCTATATCAACAAGAACACCAAGTCAGCACAACTCATTCAGCCCACTTTCTCACATCTTTTCATTTTTAATGCTATCTTTCGTGCCGGATCTATAACTCTATTTTATCTGTTAGCTTTGAGTTATTTTCAACTATATCTTCTTTCAGTTTTGTTTGTCGAACTTGGTTTCACCCAAAACAACTGCTGCTTCACTTGTTTTCTTTTTGAATTAATTATTATATTTTGGCTGGTTGAATGTGTATTATAGTTCCTAATATTATTATGTCTATGAAGAAAAACTTGAAATAAATTACCCATAACAATTAGCGAATACAATAGGGAATTGTGTGATAGCGACTCAGAAGCATATCCCACGCTTATTTTTATATTCATTTGTAGGTGTCTCTTTTGCAGAATTAATGATTCAATTGCCTATCGATAAAGAAAGAAAATCAGGTATCTCTCCAAGTATTTGCATCCAATGAAGTGACTCCGTTTGGTTCTCATTCTTACGCAAATCTTTGTTGGACATTGCTTTTTATATGTGGTTAAAGCGACGAAGTAAATATGAAATGAGCGTTCTGACTATAGTCGCACACTTTTCATTGCAATACAAAGCACTCTTAGAATGAAATGAATGGATATTCGAGCACTGAATCAATATTAAATCACGTACTTCTGATTTCCAACCACTTTTGATTATACCAGTCGGCTGACTGCAGGTTGTGTTCTCTCAAACACTGTTCACGCTCCTCATTTCGGCTTAATCAGCAACTTGAGAACTTATGTTAAGTACTATTGACATGTGTATATGCTTTGATATTGATTTCTAAGCGGTGGGCCACAGCGGCTTGTTTTGTTTTCTAGAACCTTAAGTCCATTTATGCTACATAAACATCAACTGGAAATGCTTTCACATTTCTTCGTGAACCCTTTCCTACATAAATAATTGGTTCTAACTGATAAATACATCTTTACTCTTTATACATCAATGCATTTTAACTATGTTTAGTTTCTGTAAGAATATTTTTTTTAATATAGGTTTTCCTACGAACATATCCTCGTTTCAATTTCGATATTTTAGGATCTTTGAGAGCCAAAATTACTAATAATTTATCTGTATCTACTACTTTATATGCTTATATATAACTTTACGTGCATGAATTTTACTTTTTCGCTCAGGTGATCTACTATCATATGGCACGTATTCATTTATTTTTTTATGAAAACATCTCCAGCAAAACGTATACTACATTCTATAGAACTTTCTATCCCTAATCTCTATGTTACTTTTTATCTGAAACTCTATTCTGTTCAAAATCCAAGACTTGTTCTTTGTGAGGTAATCGCGGCGGGAGCCCGGACACTCTGGATAATAGCTCAGTTATCTATCACACAATCCAGCTCGATCGAGGGCCAGCTCTGTGGAACACGCCTCAGTTGCGTTTATGATTCCATATATCTGAAATATTTGTTATCTCCTATGTTACATCTTTCGTTTATCCTGAAATATTTTGTCTAATAAGTCACATAACTTGTTTAAGTAGGGCAAATTCTTCTATTTCAAATTTCACTGGAAGGATATCATGTTGAAAGGATAACGTGGTCATAAAATAAAGGAATATAAGCTGTAGAACACATGTTAGGCGTCATTAACTTTAGTACCGAGCAGATTCGATTCAGCTGATCGTGTCAGAGTGCAATACCGGTCCTGGAATGAAAGCGACCTTCGAAAGCTCTTTTCAAATAATTTTTACACCATTTCATCTTTTACAGTCATATAGATACACCTCCTTTTATGTGTACAACGAAATTAATAATATCTCAGTGACATTTCCACATATAAAAGTTGATTGCACTATTTCATAACTATTAAATTCTATGGAATAGATGTTATTGTTTCGTATTATTATATATCTTTTATTATATCTATTAAATCCGAACAATGTTGATTTTATAACATTACTTTTAATTTAAAATATCCCGACCCTAGTTTAGAGTTTTTTTCTTATAAATGCGGTGTCAAACGTAGTGACCGATTGACCGCCTTCCACCAAACTAATTGAGCAGCGAAAGGAAATTGACTAGGCTGCAGTACTGTGCCAAACTTGTTTCCTCTATGAAAAAATAATAATTTCCACTATTAATATTTGTCTAGATCTTTATTTGATTTTGGTCATTTTTACGTCTACTCGTCTATATGAGTTATCTTTGGCGATTCATGGAGCTAGCGTTTTTCGTTAACTATGTCATAGGGGAGTTCCATGTAATTTATCCCTATTGAGTTGTTTAGTTTAGTTTACAATGTTTGACAATAATGCTTTGGACTAATTGTAAACAACTTTTTTTTGAACCATTATGCTTTTGGAAAACTCTTTCATTCAATTGAAAGTCAGTATGAATGCTCAGTATTATCCTAACAATACTAGAATATCTTTTAAACAACTCCACATCTATCGATTATAATTACCATAAGCTTATCTAATTATCTTTAATGAATTGCCATAAAATATTTTAAATATGTAGGTCCCAATAAATTTGATGAAGAGAGCAACTCTTATATTTTCTGTGCTCCTTTAGCATGCAGGTGCTTTTATGGGAAGACACATTATCCTCACTCAAACGACCGTATCCACCATAGGCCAAATTGCCGAATGGAAGCTACTCTTTACTTTATAATTTAGCAGCAATTTTCACGATTCATATGGAATCTCACACTACTTCAGTAAGCTAAATCTTCAAGTTGGAACTTCAAATATACGTTTTCATGTTTTCTTTAGCTTTCAAATGTATTCACACCTTGCGAATCACGACCTCATTTTTTATTCTACGAAAAGCAAACATTTATCATGTCTCCTAATATTTTGTCGTAATTGGAAAATCGCCTATTGTATTTTCTTTTATTCAAATGTCAATATCTCTAATGAAATACAAGCTTACGATCAAAGAGTGCAATTGACTGTATGACAACCTAAAGGTCTAACCATTTGAATATATAGGTAATGCATCTTTCATTTCTAAGACGTCATGTTCCGTATTATTATGGTGTTAACTAGTAGGTCAAAACGATGTAATGGGTAAGAGAGAACAAAAGAGATACAAAATCGAGGTTCCGGTGCCTGTTTTATCGAAAAGATAGCAATAGAACTTCACTTATTATCTGCTTATAATCGTAAGTGAAACCGGCGCCGCTTTTTCGGTTCAATGACATCGCCAAAAGCGACCGAAACCGTTGGCTTTCACTTTCACTGCTAACGAGGTTAACTTTAACAGAGTAGGTGATCAGGTCCGTCTTCAGGATGAATAGCTTTTCCAACTATTTTATACTCAAGATTTTCTTTTAGTTACTCCTTCCTTAAGTTGCGTATTACTAATACGTCACAAAATATTGTTTTAATTGTAAACACCTTTAATTTTTGAAATTGACTCAAAAGATTAACACGAATGCCTTCTCGATATTTGGAATCTTTTGTTGTATTATTGTTTATTTGTCTTTAAAACGTAATAATATAGTGGGTATGTGAAACGACATCGAAATATTTATGCTTATTTAGTTTATTGCTAAAATATTACAAGTTGATATGAACAACAATTTCGGGTCATTCTTATTCTATCAAGTTTTTCACTTTAAATTAGAGTTTCCCACTGGTTTTATCCGGCTCAAGATCAAGTTTCGCTCTCTTTGTAACTCCCTCTCGCCGCGCAAAATTTCACTATCAGCCTAAGCCCATTAAGACCTTAGAAAAGTTTAAATTACAGGGATTAAGTATGCGTCTTCGGCTATTTTCACATTCGATGCTTTAAAATTCTATTAATATATTAAAGCTTACAATAAATTTCACTCCTATTTCTGCTATTTACACTTGATTAGTCATTAATTAAGGAGGTTCTTTAATGAAAATTCTAATTATTGGAGAAAAGGTTCAGTTTGGAGAATTTTCATACTTGTTTTATAGCACCAAAAGTAAAGCCACCAGCAGTAGTATTTGTAGTATTTTTTCGTATAAATTGCGTTTATTTCTGTTTTCACTTTCGGAATCTCTAATTCTCTCAGGTTCTTCTCCATTACGTAATAGCTATTTCTAGTTTGCGCATTTCGTAGACTTGTTGCATCCCAACAACTAAACCATCAAGAGCCCAGATTTGCGGGACCAGACTAGTTCTTTAAACTCTGAGTGTTCCTAAGTCAATAGATGCTTTCATTTTTTTTATATATTACTTAATTATACTTTCGTTTGTACACTGGAAGTTGACAGTTTACTGTAACATTGAGCTATACATAAAATGTGATGTGATAGAATTGGCGAGCTAAAAATCTAAGCCTATTTTCCGTATCGTTACATCATATGCATGTGCTATTTACGCTGATGGTTCTCTTTCTCCTTGCCTTTTTTCTTTGAGAGACCACCTGGCCTGCCTCAAATTACCGCCTAACCTGTTCCAGTGTGGAAATTATTTATTTAATAGCGATCAAAATATATCACATGTTTGTATTAAGCCAAATAAGGTTATTAATAATTGAAATTAATTTAATTTAAACTATCATACGCATGAATTACAGCATCGATAACATATCCTACTTTTTCATCTTCATTTTAGCCGTGACCATGTTAAAGACTAAATTAGACAAGTTTTAATTGTTAATAAAACAAAAATGGTCTATATTTGGGGGATAGATGTAGTTAAATGCATAGTGAGGTGAAAATATGCAAGTAACGGAGAATCTACGAAATAGCCCGTTGTTTTCGAATAAGATTTATAAATAGAATAATTTACGAGAATATTGTTGACAATATCTTGCTTAAAAGAGCGTATCTCATGCCATATCCGTGCGGATGTGTAACTTGATTCGGGCATGCTTTCGTCTATCCAAATTAGCCAACATCAAACAAACTGGTTCTTTGTTGAACACATTCGAATCTTTTCGACTTCATGGATTACAAACAATCCCTACAACATAAATAATCTCTTATTGAGTTGTTCTGAATATATTGTAGGAATAATATTAATAATAAAAAGAAACCATTTCACCTTCAAAGTTAGAACGTTGATAAATAACCTAAGAATACCTGTTTGAAGTACTGGAATTTTTCCTTACTTTAGATAACAATGTTTTTCTTCCCAATAATGTTTCAATAGGGAAGAAATATTTACAGTGGAACTTACTTTTTCTTCGAGACATTACTGATTCTAAGTAGTACATATCTGCGATACCTGTTTTACCATGAGAGACTTCATATTGATCATGAAATAATCTGGTTTTTTTATTCCTACATCCAAAAAAATAAATAAATCACTTAATGATTACTTTTCTCTTCTAAATGCTATATGGTGGTTTAATTCTAATTAATTAGAATGAATTAGCAGTAGATAAACATAAAACTGTTAAAACGCTCTTATTTTCCTATTTTTCAAGTTATTCAAAGAAATTTCGAAGGATAGTATGCTGTGTTAGTTGTTAAGATAGAGAAATTTTACTGTCCAGTTCATGGTAATTTAGATATGATCGGATTAGTTTTGAAATATTTAGATTTTTAGCTTGATTTCTTCTTCTTAAGCATTGTAATCTGATTCTGCTGTCTTCCAGTCCAACTAGCATCATATAGACCGGTCCGAATTTAGCTGATTCACCAAAAGTCCCTCTGAACTTCGTTTAAATTAAGCCTGTATTGCATCATTGAATATTTATTTTTTAAGCACAAAATTGAAGCTTGTTATTTTGCTTTTCTCAACCTGAACATTACATTGTTTCCATGCATAGCAAATTACCAGTTTATCCGGTATTTAAATAGCAAATTCTTCTAGTGAAAATGAAAGGCGTCTCTTCCACAGATTGAATATTTTCTTCCTTCTTGTATCTCGCTGAATATTATATTGTACATAGACATAATCAATCTAATCAATCCAGTCAGTGTCTTTAGTATATAACTGGATCCCCGTACATTAGCAGTTTATGTAATTCACCTTCACCGTAAAGTAATATTCCACACAACTCCCTCCACTTCTAACGCTAAGTGATTGCATAGTTCGGCTACTCACCTGCAACACCAAACCGCAACTGATCAAATATCCGTTATTATTTTGATTTCGGCTCCGAAAAGTGCTATTTCATAAGTTTCAATGTTTACTTTCTGCATCGAACGTCTGTTCCACGCTCAGCCTAAAATATCGATTAGGAAGATTTTAAGGACTACAACCAGTCCTTCAGGACGAAGACTCAGCACACATAGTTTCAATTATGGTATTATGAACTATATTTTAAATATCTAAAGTTAGCACTTTTTGTAAACATCAAGACGTTTTAGAACGTGCTAGAATCTAAGTCCATACAAATTTCTGAAAGTATGTTTAATGATGACAAATTAAAGTGAAGGCATTTAATTGATATTTAAAATTTTTTGAAAGCTACTATATCGTATAGGATAGTTTCCGGAAGTATACGGGCTAAGCGCATTGCATAGAATTTTGAAATGTCAACTAGTAAAGGCCCATGAACCTAAACTCACAGTCGCATTTGTTTTAGTTTAAGTATTTATCATATTTAGCTCTACTAAGTAAGGATTACAACTAAACGATGATCGCAGCAATTTTTGGCCTAACCTAAAATATATACTTTTTAATATTCTAATAATGCTATTTTTCATCGCAAAGGATTGTTCACTACGAGGGCCTCTATTGAAAGTCTGCACAACAAAAGTGATTTCTGTGTCTCTTTGTTAAAAAAACAGAGTCCCGTTAACAAAGTTTTATCGAAAATATGAGAGAAAATCTAAGTTGTGCACTAAACTTGTATTTTAAACAGTCAGTTATTTGTTATGTCCTATTCGAAATGTACCCCTAAAATTCTCATGATCTAGAGCGAACCATCTTTAATGCATGCAGGTGTAGATATAAACTTGAACTTGGTGTTTCATATAAAATACCTTTTAACTGATTTTTTGCGTTGTCCCCTTTCTTTCTCTACTCTTCTTTTTCTGTCGCTATTTTAAAAAGTGACTATTTGAGCCATAGAACGCTGTTAAAACCTCAACAAAGATTTAACGCAAAAATAAGATGATATATTCATGTCAGTTAGCACTTCAAATCATAATTGTGTTTCTCGTAATTACCCAATATTTCTGTTTGTTCAGATCTTAGCGGCGTTTTCTACTCCGTTTCTAGTGCTACTAATGTCCACTTTAAATAACAGTGACTTATGATTAAAATATTGCTAAAGAATTACTAGCTCGCTTTTTGAAAGTGACCACAAGAAATAAAGTTTTTGTTTCATATGCATATATATTTGTATAGGGTATAGCAGGAACGCGACGTGCTTCGTTTCGCATATTTTCTGCTAGATAATTTTGTTGTATTTATGGGATTTGTAACGTTACTTACTGTGAGCCAAGCGTAATCATCTGTTGTTATTCCAATGTCTCGGGGTGGACCAGTCTTTTCTTGTTTGTGTTGTATTCTCGTCTTCTCACTTTCAAGAGACTGCTCAACCTGCAACAATTTGTATTTGGTTCGGTTTGGAAATAACCCAAAACCTTTACCGTATACTGAGACATAATTTTTTTGCTTCTTATTTACTTATATTCATCATTATTCAGCCCAGCTGTTTCCGTTAATATTTAGTATCATTAAAGAATTCTTACCCAGGATACTTTTTGTTTAATCTAATGACGTCCTATCATGACGCAAGTAATTAAAAAAACAGATCTTAAACAATTATGCTATGATTTAATTTGCATAAAGGGAAACAAGACTATATAATGTATGTATTAGGAAATAAATATCTTGTTTTTCTCATTTCATAGAATATTATTGATGAGAAGCAAGAGCACTGCTTGCTTTTGCAGTTCATTTGTTGTCGAGGAGAATAATAGATTTCCGAAGTACTATGCATACACGAATGATGGATTTAACGCGTTGATTCGTGTTTACCCAGAAAGAACTCTGTCTAATGTATATCTAATTTTATTGCTCGTCAAATTTAATTATTTCGCAAGTTTGTTCCCCACTTATATTCTCAGCATCTATATTTTGTATATGAGTATTCGTCATGGTTAGTTTCCTATATTTCTAGGTCGTTTAGTTTAGTAGTTTTCCCAACTATCACCATGCCGCGTCGGTTAGAATAATTCACCTCGTTCTACCTACAATTTGCAAATTGGCCCTTCAAGAGCCGTCATTCGTATATACGCTACTTTAAAGTACACTTATACTGAGAAAAATCGTTCGTACTCGCAACAATCTTCGCCTATTGTCGTATTAATGATTTCCCATTTTCCTCCATCTTTATATTGATGTTCATGCTTATTTGCAAGTATTTTTCTCTCATATGTTTCCTCTACATACACATTAGCCATTAACCAAAAATTCATTTATTCTTAAATGGTTTTTTTCAGTTCCTTTCATGCATTACGCATGACGTCGAAAGTATTTTATTATGCGAACTATATTCCTCCTACTGTATTTTGGTTATACTCAGTGCTCTGAACTCGATGAAAGTAGGTTTGGAAGACTGAAAATTTGTTAAACAACTTTCACTCTGATAAATTTCTGGCCGTCTGTGGTGTTTTTACAATAGTTAGACTTAATTTCTAGAAGTATGCTTCGTATGTACTTTATTTCGCCAAATGAATAAAACAGAATAACCGGACGCACATATCTCTCTGTACATTGACTGCGATGGCGTATCCATTGTTGCGCAAGCAGCGGAAACACACTAATAACCGGTTTCCATTCTAGGTGTATGGTCAGCGCTCGGGGATTTCTAATAAATCTATTTTATTGTGCTTGTGTTTATATTAATGTCTTATCATTATTAGCACTTTGTAAAGACATGGAAAATAGATGCAGAAAAGTGAGAAGACAACTCCTTAGAATATACCCAATTAATTTAATGATCAGCTGCGTCTACTTATACATAATTAGAGTTTGAGATAGACTACAACTAAATGAGACAGCATGTACACAAAAGTTTAACAGTGTACATACACTGTTTGAAATTGAAACAGGTTCTCAATGTGCTCTAAAAAATTTGAAAACGGAAAATTCGCTATGAGTCAACTTTGTGGTTTGGAATTCTTATTATTCACCGAATATCATATAGATCCAAGAAAATCATTCCTGCCTATCTTTGGGTATTTTCATAGCAAATAAATAAGATAAAAATACTATAAGTTATTAAACTCGTTTATCACTTAATTAGGCTTAGAGAAAGTAATCATTTTTAGATGTCTATTTAAGGTTTTAGGATGTTTTATAGGGTTTGTAAAGTCAGTATTTGAATAGCTAAATGATTAGAAATTGGCATTTGATATTAGCGCGAAACTAACGAAAAATCGGAATAATAATAGTGTGGATTAAGCTTATTGGATTGAGCATATTAAAGTGTGTTAAATGTCGTCAGTGCATTCTGAACCGGTTGCTTGCCATTATCTCTAAAGCTTTATTAGCTGAAGCTATAATTCAATGGCTAATTTTAAAACGATCTTATCTTGCTGGTTATTTCGTTGTGAGAAGGTCATTTTCTCATTTGAAACCTTATAAAATTGTCACTTATATTCATTTTTCCCCAAATCCCACCTTTTGGCAGCTTTTGGTATAACATACATCTAAATCTATTAAGTAACGAAAAAGTTCATGCGTTTTTTCACACTAAAAATTAAACAATTGTAAAAATTTTCATGAGATGTTTTGTTCGTTAAAATAAGTACCTTCACAATCTACAGCCATTATCAAACGAAATGCAGCTTTGTAAGTTCC
>JAJAVP010000144.1:135934-156852 GCA_020740425.3 Heterorhabditis indica | reverse complement strand
CTTCCCGGATGAGGTGCAGCTTCAAGTCATCTTGTAGACCACTTTTGTGCCGTATGTTCAGCTACCACATCTTCTCCAAATGTCACAGATATCTTACATGACGCTTCTGTGCTATTCATTCCATGTTTAACCTCATAAAGCAAAGAAGCCGAGCTACATGAAGATCGACTGGTATTTTAAAGGGGTTAAAAGGCACAGGAAAGGAGTGCACACTGAAATACCGATTGATTGACGCTTATTTATGCCTTGTGACACATACTGCCTAGTCTGCAAACCGCTATAAGATAAAATAAGTAATTGAACTAAATTAACAAAAAACGACACGAATCTTTTAGCTGTTCAGTAATGTTCAAAGTACTTCCTCTCATTATTGAATTTGGTGCAGTGATATGGTTTTTTTAAAAACGTTACCGTTTCCAGAAACAGCCACCATTTCTCCACCAAGGCACGGAATTGATTTTATTGGTCCTCTCTGGCTACCTAGAACATATAAAATCACATGTTGCCGAGGAGGACATCCTAAAGCTGAAAATGGCGATGTTTGTACAAGTTGTTCATTCACAGTTGAAGATTCGTATTTTTAAAAGAATAATCAAATTTAGTTGTCTTTTTATCTACTTGTTAATCAAACAAATTCACAACAATAGGAATGGTTTGGTTTTAAATCTTAAATGTTGCAGTTAATATCCAACTGGACTCAAACCGTGTCTGATTATGCTGTCGACGAAAGAGCTGGAGATGACCAGGATGAACACTGCCGAGTTTTCGAGGCCAGTTACTGATTCATTAACCACGTTTTAAAGTGTAAGCTAATCTCTATTATCTCACAATTTAATCGGATTAAGTACTTGTTTTATAGAATTATAAACTTAGTCGTATGGCTAATTTATAGGCTTTCAATTATAGGGATCTTTCCTTTTGTCTGCTTCAGCACTTTTCAACTTCAGTTTTTCTGGTTATGGTGTACAGTGTAGATGTCCAGGTAGAGTAATTTATAACAAATAGTCTAATCTCAAACTTTAATTACTGTTTTTCAACTTAATTATAAAAAATTATGGAAATTTCAAGAACGAGCTGTACCGCTTGACCGTCACTGTAGGAAATTACCACCTTGTCAAAACAATGGATATCGCTCACAGTCACTTGGTATGCGTTGTGCTTGTACTGAACCTCACTTTGGAGAATTTTGTGAAAAAATTTGTGATCAAGGACAAATACTTAAAGGTGGATCTAATTTCTTTCATATGTTACAGCACTAATGCTAATTTTCTACCTATAATTATTTATTAAATTTTTTATTTTTATATCTATTTGTTTTTTTCAGCTATTGATAGTCGCAGCTACTGTAGTTGTCTTCCATTCTATCAAGGCGAAGAATGTAGTGATATGGTGTGCTTGAATGGAGGTGTGTAGATGGATAACAAAAAGCTAGTAGCTTGTATATACAACTAACAAATATTTTTAGGCGTAGAAGTTCATGGTCGATGTAATTGTCCCCCCACTTTTGTTGGTTATCATTGTGAAATTGATGGCAATAGAACAGCCCATCCCGGATCAAGATTTCAAAGATTCGGAGAGGTGAGTTCTATTTTTAAAATTTCATTATACATTAATAGCCAGTATAGTGGAGAATATATAAATTATAGGACTTTAAGTAACTAGAATGTTACTCGTTAAAAATCTACGAAATCAATAATAACTATATGCCGTTTAAAAATATGCTTACTATTAAGACAAATTAATAGTAAACATTTGTTTCTTCTTAATCGAATGTTAGTTTTATGTAGAAAGTAATGCGTTTTACTATTTTAGAGCAATGAACTCTTCAGCCGTGATATTAGCGGCACGGTATTCAGCCTAGTTATGATAATTGTGCTAGTGGTTTCAATGTATTTGCTGATGAAGCACCGGATGCAGGTTTGAATAACTAAATAATCAGTATTGCAATGTTTTATTCTACAGAAGTGGCCGAATGAAGAACAAATTTTAGGTTTCATAATTTTCTTCAGACTCAACAAAAATAGTCTTTCATAACGTTTCTGAAAGCTTGAATATCTAGCTTCATTGTGTCCTCCTTCCACGGCAATAGTTACCTGGACTTTCCTCTAAATTCTGAGCTGTAGTTTGAGCACATCTCTAAAAGCATTCAAAGGTTCAATGAGTTTTTGTTTGAGTTCATCAGTGATTCAAGTTAGATTGCCAAATATTCAGAAACACTTATGGAAGACAATTCTTGGTGAGTTCGAAAAGGTTATAAAACTTCTAAAATCGGTCCTTCTCTATGACACGTGGTTGTTTTATGCCTTTCTAAGTCAGAATTATCTTCTTCAGGTAAAGTTTACTGCCAATCTAAATTATTTGTAAACATTAAAGGTACAAACTCGATTCGCAGCATCTAGACGCGAAGAAATGGCCCGTGCGGCAGCTGTATACGGTATTTCTAGAAGAGGAGATACCGTATCACCAGAAGATTTAAGGATAGCCCCATTTATTGCTGCAGGCATTGATGGCCCACCTCCATATATGTCACAAGCTGGTAGAGGTATTATTGAATTTTTAAAAAAATTAAATTAAAAAGTTATAATAATGAGTTAGCACTAATTTGAGGACGTCCACGGAATGAGATTCTTCCACCATTACCAAGTTATGAGGATGCTACTAAAGATCTCCCTATAAGGTTAAATATTGCATATTAATGTTTTCGCTAAGTTATTCTACTTATATAATACTTCGTTTTGTAGTTATATTTAAGAAATACTTTAAATAATTTCACAAATATTTTTGTAGGCAGTCCCACCAAACAGAAGGACATTTTCCGACACGATCTTCCTCTTTCACGGATGAACCATCCAGCAGTTCCGAACCGTCGGAGAATCCAAATGGATCTCGTTCATCAACACATCAAATTTTGAACAATACTACACTAAATCAATCAATATCTAACACTATATCTAATAACTTTGAGGACCGTTTGATGCAGATACCAA
The DNA here is from genome assembly GCA_020740425.3 of Heterorhabditis indica. Lineage (NCBI taxonomy): Eukaryota > Metazoa > Nematoda > Chromadorea > Rhabditida > Heterorhabditidae > Heterorhabditis > Heterorhabditis indica. The sequence goes on along the minus strand of JAJAVP010000144.1, from coordinate 153,865 downwards.
AGCTTGATAGGACAATAACAACTAGAAGAAGTTTGTAGCTTCAAACCTTATACAACAGCCGAAATCTTATACTATATGGTATTACGACTATCTTGCCTAGTAATTTTAAGGTTATAAAACTTGATAAATAAACTAGCATAACGGCAGAATATTGATTCATTTGAAGACATCAAAATTCTTTCGTGTCATTGTAAGTAAGTAAAATTTATCATTTATAGGCATAGAAAGCGAATTAACCTTTATTTGAACGTCAACGTTAATCGTTAAAATGTACTATTTATCATCACTGATTGTATAGGAACAAGTAAGCCAGTCAGGTCTTCCAGCTTTCACTCTCTTAGAACCAATAGTATCGCTTAGAAAGGTGTTCATTGTATGTACATATAATCATTGCTCAAATTGTTCACGATCTATTTATGTAATAAATAAGGTCATTCATTCAATGATAATGGCAAAGCAACATTTGATCGAACACAAAAATAAATTATATATGAAGGATTCCTTGCTCGTAGAAATAGAATATATATATTCTAGTTCCTCAAATAAATGTTTATTTAAAAATTCCACTCGCTGACAACATCGTAAGTCAGTTTGTGTTGAATTGTTTACAAGCATTCTACGCGCCACGTCGCACAACTCCTCTTGCTTAGTATTGGTGTCACTTTGAGTCATTACTATCCTTCTCCTTTTCCTCGTTACAAGGCTATTTTCACTCACCAGATGCATCGTGGAATGTGAGACCACGAGGATAATGTTTCAAAAGAATTCCGCTGAACAAAGTTCGCTCTCGAAAGGAAATCTCACCAACTTTTTTCTGTTTGATTCTTGTTTTTCCTTTATTTCTAAAATTAAATTCTTCCTGTTTTCATTTCATTGTTTTGCAATTGAATTGTTTTTAAAAAATTTTTATCTTCAATATTATAAAAGAAAAAGTCAAGCAATACATTTTATCAGTGCATACAGACAACACAATACCGTAAGCGAATGCAAATTAATCGTTAACGTCATTAATATGAGCAAAATCAATAACAGCGAATATATATTTATAATATTAGTATATGAGCTCTATTGAGATCCTCAGATTTGAACATTGGTGTTAGTGAGCGATGGGAAAATACTTGTTAAAGAGTGCAATGGATAGGAAATAAGCCAACAAATGCATAGAAACGAAAACTACGATAACCGAGCAATATTTCCGTCAACAGAAACCAAAAAGCTACCGTAATGAAACAACAGATTTTGGCTACAGTAACTCACGTTACAGTAGGACCCGTGAAGGTATGCTAGTGAAATAAAGGCAAGAAAAGGGAAAGGCTAGCTAAAGAATTACATGTGGTTCCCAACCAATATCAACTGAGGCTGTCAAATATGCTAAATAGCCTTTTAGTGAGCCGTTGAAGTTTAACCTTTGTGACCATGCGACGAATTCTACGAAAAAGCTTTATAAAATGATATTCTATAAATATAAGTGAAGTTCTGATGGTATTGTTTGGAATTAGCCCAAAGGATATAATAGTTAAAGTATTCGTAATTTTAAAAGTGCTCATAAAGTTTTAGTGAATGAGTATTTGAGAATGAATTGCAAATTAATCTTAGTTTTAAGATGATAATGATTTAAATGAAACAGCTTAAAAATATCCTAGGATAATTCATAATATTTTACAGTTTGAATATGATTATCAGAGTGTAAATAATGTTCTAAATTATTGCTCCGCATATAGTAATCAGTTGAAATCTTTGGTGTCTTGATTATCTTTAGCGGTAAATAACCAAGAAGGTGAAGCTTATTAAACAAAATGAATAAAATTAAAACTGTTTTTTAATTTATAACTTTAACACGATTAAATTGTACTAAATATCCTATCTACTCAAACAAACATCTTACATTTATTCTAAAAAGTGCCAAAAGTTTACCTTACCTTATCGGCACCCGCAAGATTCAACCCGCATGTCGGGATAATTTTTGATTATGATTCTGAAATCAGTCATCCACATGTTTATATATAAATGTGAAACCAATGTAAATACTCTAAATGAATAAACAGCTAACTTATTGTCTTCGTCCATATACAAAATAGAGAGATGAGTGGTTTCAGTAGGCACGCAACAAGGTGGTGGAATCTGAATTTAAATTGAAAAATATGAAAATAGCTACTGATTACTCAGTATTTTCTAATCTTACGTAAATTATAATGAAAAAGACAACTTTGAATTTGATATACCATTCTTTATAAATCATTATCTATTCCATGGAAACAGAGAATCACATTAACAAGCATAGACAAGAAAATATAGAAATGTCGCGTACCTGTGGATTTAATGAGTGTATAAGTGCTTGTACAATGGCATGATTAGTGCCATTCAGGTAGGCTGGAAGTGGATGAGGACAGGATCCCACACACTGACCAGCTTCGTAACCTTCTGCAATGAACCTGTGAAAGAAAACGAACCATAAATGCTCCAAGCTTTATTTAACATACCACTTTTTTATTGACTTAATTTGTAATTGAAGAGTAAAGTGAGGGATTATCAAATAATATATCCACATTTTAAAAATCCTGCTTATCACTATTCTATATCCACAACTTAATTAAGGTATATCAGTAACGGTTAACTAACTAGGCGCCAAAATCCAATCCTGCCATTTGAGTTCTTCGAAATCCACATAAAGCGGTTTTTTTTGGCACAGTCCTGACTCTACTATATTCCTATGATGTTGCTTTCGATTTTTTTTCCTCTCTTTGTTAGCTCGTTTTCGTCGCACTCGCGAAGGTTCAGTAATCTCACTATAAGTTCAAAATTTATTTTAATAAATATATAAGATATAAAATAAATACGAATAAAATATTTCATGCATATAAATTCATTGTAATTAGTGTAGCATGCAATCAAGCTATAGAAAATTCTATATTTTAAGCATTTTAACTCCTTATACATGAATTTCCCATAAAATATCCTAGTTTTCTTAGTAGAAAAATATTCGCACCTGTACACGATCAAAGCAGCGCTTTGTGCCCTCGTCAACGATAAAGCGGATACTGAATGTGAAGGTGTAGAATAGAGAGATACTCCAGGTGGTAGTTGAAGAATCAAAGTTGCCTAGATATACGCACAAAATATATATGCCAAGTAGAGAAACTGTTTCAACGTAAATAGAAATAATATCAAAATGCCAAAGATTTATTCTATTTCTTTTAGTTCATATAGTTATATGTATTTCTCTATTCATTACCACATCTAAATTCTCTCGTTGTCCTACAAAAGCCTCGGTAACGTCGAAATTTATCCACTGTGATACCCGTTGTGGATTAACATTGATAGATTTTGAGTCGAGTAACCTGCGAATCTGAAAAACTAACCTGTTTTAATAGTTTTCTCTAAGTAATAAATAGTATAGAATTTAGTTTAGTAATAAGATGTACCTGTGAGCTTTTCTGATCAACGTCGTAGACCTTAATTCGGCTGTTATTCCTTGTCGTTTGAAGTCTGATTTTGAGATCTGCTTGTCGCACCTCTTCCCTCGCTGCATTCCGAGAAGCCGCTGATAGATTGTAGGACAAGATCAAGCGAGAACTGAGCTCGAGTAGTTCCTGTTTTACAAAATTGCACAATTTAAAAAGAGAAGTTTGATAATGTATAACATTTAAAGAAGTATTTTGCCGTTACTAAAAATTCGCAGATGTATTTATAATTAACTTCTTCTCATAAATAAATAAATAGGCAAATAAATATCCCTATTAATGAATAAAAGTTTTATAAATAGTTTTCAGTTGATTCAGATCCAATCTCCAATCAAAAAATAGATATGACAGATTGTTGAGCATAATTATGACCTCGAATAAACGTATTTATCTAAGCCTCCACAGTTCTACCGAAAGCGCAAGGCAAATTTTTTAGGCTCCCCGGACATGTGAGAAGTGCCGACTGCACGTGAATGTTCGTAGTAATTTAGGAAAGAGCGCTACTTTAGTAGGCTACCGTGACGTCAATTTATATAAGAAGAAACGCAAAGTCTAGCAAATATTTTGCCTATTATATATTATCAAAAAATATTATGAAATTAAAAATATAACTTGCTCAAAGGTGAGAAGTAAAAAACAAGTTGTTTTCGCGATTAGAGAAGGATATGAAACCATATATATGAAATAGAAATTAAAGAGGTATTAGTGCGAACTTTCGGATAATAATGTCTGATCCAATCCATCTCACTAGTCTCCTCTCTAGCCTTTTCATAGATTTTCCACATATGATCTGGTACTGGAAGTGTTGGTGTTGCTAACTTCGGTTGCTTTTTAAAACCAAATCGTCGAAGAAATCCTAAGATGGCATTATTATTAATTATAAATCTATTTATCTCATATCTACTGTTTGTTGCAAAGTAAAACCAAATTATGTGTGGATTCAAACCTTTTTTAATCATGTCCACCTCTTCGGGAGTGAAGCTGGTAGATTCAGCAGAGGCGGCAAATACGTGAAGGAAGAGAGAGGTAGAAATGCAACCAACGAGAGTAAGCAGTAGCAGGGGGCAAGGTTTCATAGTGAGCTCAAAGCACACATTGGGGCTCGTGCTAAGTCACAACCGCATCACCGGTACTCGACTAAAAATGGTACTGTAAAAATTGCTTCGGTTAACAACGTGGCAATTTTCAAATCAGCGCCAATACAAATTCGACAGCAAAATGAATCAACTGTTTGTAATTGGCGAATACATGTAAACATCACTTGATTTCGATGCTCAGCAACTACATGGTTTTAAGAATACATTTCAACTTAAACATCTCTGAAAAAAAGTGCTAAAATAAGAGAAATAGTCTACTAAATGCTCAATAATAAAAGGCATAGAAAAAGTTTCTTAATATTAACGCTGAATTTTATCTTTGTTATGTATATTTATACTTAAATTATATCTCAAACTTTGCTGTATGGTTTTTTCAAGTATAAACATTTTATTTTCTACATTATTAAACTATCTTGATAAGTGACTCTATAAAAATATCACGTAGTGATAGTATCTCTAGTATGCCTGAATAATAATTGTGGGAGAAGTATTAGTTGTGAAAACACGAGAAACTATGAAATTAATATTTGGAAATAGTAAGTTATCGAGAAATAGAAATAATCAGTGAAAGTATACAAATGAAATGAAAAACGTTTTGCTACAGTAAGAATTACCAACGCCTAAGACCACTTGTTATAAGATATTTGCCCCGTAAAAAATTAGCTAGTGTTGTGAAAATAAAGCGGCAGGTTCAAAAGGAGGCGTTATCGGATACTTTGAGGTCGCGGTCGACAAGGGATCATCCCATCACAAACTAAAATAGGTGGACCTTATGATCAATACAGGGAACATCGAAGAGATGGAAGGTGGAGTGCGACTAAGATTCATTTACAACAGTTTGATGCGAATTATTCAACCAAATAGGAAAGGCTTACATGAGAATAGAAATTATTCGAATAAGCAAAAAAATTGACATAAAAACGAAGCTATCCCCTATTCAAGAAAAGTAAAGTTAAAATTATAACATTTAGAAATTTATATATACATGTTCTGCTAAATGTGTTCGATTTTATTTGTTATTTTCTTTTAGTAGCAGATTTAAGATACCGTCTATTACAAAAATAAGATTATATAGGAATGAATTTGACTCACCCTATTTGTAGGTTTTATTTTCAATGCACTTCCCTAATAATAATATTCCTTAAAAAAAACAAAACTCACTTCAACACATTCTTCGCACAAAATATTAAGACTTAAAATAAAATCTGATATTATTTACCTAATAAAATAAAACAAGTGATGAATAGATATAGACCTTTATTCAAAATAAATTACTTTTAAATGCCTTCAAATTCGAAAATCTACTAGATGTAAACTCATCTGCAACAAATTGATTTGTTTATATTCAATTCATTTATCTAATTTCTAGAAAATCGATACTTTGCTGGTTTTGATCCATGAATTGTCCTATTCGATCCAAATATCGTATTTCGTTTATGTATTTGTATCTAAGCTAGACAATATACACAACGGTTCGTAAATGGCGTCGAGCTTTTCAAATGTCCCATGAGTTAAGCAAGACAGCACCAGCCCCTCGTCGAATGAAGGCAGTTTTCAACTAGACCCACTAAGCACTACTCCCTATGTCTCTCTGTCTTCAAATAACCATAACGGAATTCTTCTTAGTAGGAAAGTTGAAAACACTGATCGATTTTCCTATTACACAGTTTTGAATTGTTTGCACAAATAATTTGATAAATGGACGTTTACCAAATCTGATTTTTGAAATATTATTATGCATGTGTAAATAACAGATATACTATCATTTTTTTAAAAACGGCTTAGAATATGAAAACAATGGATTTTGACAAGTACAGTGGGACGTCTGAAACTATACAAATCTCGCGCATGCACTTTTTCTTGTCTGGCGCCACTATAATGATCTATTATGTGGAGAGGTCGTGAGACTTGAAAGAGAATATTATGGAATATGGCAGTGACACGAAAATAAAGAATCTGCGTTTCCCCCAGATCGCTATGATTCTCTGGATCTTATTTTAACCTCATCTTTTATTACTCTCTTTTAAAAAAATCTAGTTAGCACTAACACCATCCAAGCTATTATATTTCATTATCTATCTGATTTGCATTAATAAAAAACTGCTATTCGAGGATTGAAAGCGGTAGCACTTTGAAGGAAAGAATGAGTAACAACAGCAACTTTGCAAAGCCGGCCAGTAGTCCTCAGAATAGATATGATTCTTTAAATAGAGGAAAGTAATTGAGTCAATACTGTTATATGGATGTGCGTCATTTTAAAATAAGTCTGATGAATGGACCCAGCTGCTCCGCTTCTGTTAAATAAATGCCAACTATATTAGTTTTTAAAAAAAACTTACCGAGCAAATAGGAAATGGAATTAACCATAAAAAAACGACTCATAGATTTACTGGTTACAAATTTAAAAATTTAAGAAACATCGATTTTCTACTGAATAATTCCACTTTAGTTCATCTTCTATGAAATTAGTCTCGAGTTTGATACATTCATTACCAATTAAATGAACAGAGAAGTGCAGAACATAGCAGTGCGCTGTATAATTTTAAATTCAAGAAATCTTGAATATATTATTTTATTTAAAACCATTCGAGTGATTTGTTTCTCTGAGATATATTTTATCAGAGTACGGCATCACAAAAATATTCAAAACATTCGCCATTTTATTGTCAAATAAGACACCACATGCAAAGTCAGGCACTACTTATCCTATGTATTACAAAGCAAAGGAGCTGTGCCATTCGGCTAAAAATTGCCAAATATTCGCGGAATTTTTGATTCTGCATTTTTCCACGTTGTTTACCATTGTCTGCAAATCTCTTTCACTGCAACAGTCAAAAATTAGTCACAGCGACAAATTGCATATCTGTACGTTAAGGAAACGACTTGTATAATATTTACAGACGGTGCATAACTAGTGAGCAAAGTTCCGGATACACTTTTGCAGCCATAAAATCATGAAAAACTCCTATTAAATTAGATATTTTATATCAGCAGTATTCGAATACCTAAAAATATTCTCTAAATGTAAAATCCCCACGGCCTAAAATATTTTAAATTTGATATGCTATTAAGAAGCATAATGCAACTGAACGATTTCTTTTAAGTAGGAATTCAGCAAACATGAAAGATACATCAATAGCCATTCTCATAAATTATTAAATATTGTTACAGAGGTTCCATAGACGATAAGAAACAGATTCAGATATTATTTCAGCAAGTTATATACTTTTACTTGATAAGAATGACTGTTAGCACTTCATATAGTTCTTACAGTAACCAAGCTAAAATATCATAATGATAAAATTTCCGAAAAATTTCATTCTAAATCATTTGAATTCTGAAACTCTGTGTAATCGACACGTTTAAAATTAGATGCTGCGATGCCTTATACAAAAGGATATTTTTAGAGGCCTATAACAAAGAGCATCTAACCTTTGAAGTTCACAAGAACCTTTCGATAGTACATGCTCAAAATTTCCACATTCTTGAGCTTACTGATGATAAACGAAAACAATCGACTTCACTGTATTTGATGGTGCTATATACCACCAAAGGATTTCAGATCACTACTAAATATTAATCAACAAATATTCCAGTAAAATATTTAGAACAATATATATTCAGCTATTCCAGATATTCGACTAGTACATATTTCTGCCCTACTACTTATATTCACTCTGTCCTTTGTCTTATAAGAGTCGTATTTGTGGAGAAGATCAAAAATATAGCACACAAAAGGATAAGTTATAATAGCTCCCGCCTAAACTACGATTTATGACACCTCGAATTAACAGACAGGAAAGTTCCACAAAGAATAATAGCTGACATAATACAAACTTATTTTGTTTTCTTCTTAAATAAATTAAGTGGAACAAGTATGAGAGAAGAATGAATAAGAGAGAAAAATTAAAGTAAAATGAACAGCAATTGGGTTACAATATGTAACAGAGTTAAATATACTAGGATAATAAATTACGAGATACGCTTAATTAGAAATAAATTAAGAGAGATTTTCAGTGATGAAATAAAGTGAGCTATCTATAGAAAACCGGATTCCTTAAAATATTGCTATAACTTTATGCCAACGGAACTAATTTTCTTTCTTTAGCGTATCTGGATAAGTGGTCATTTCCATAATAAGAGCCTCAGATATAAGCGATAAAAATATTTCAGAGAAGACATTACTGAAAGGCGCTATTCCCTCACGCAACTTCAAGAGAAAAGTCGGAAGAAATGGAATTAAAAGTGAACTGTAGGGAAAATTGCGGGGAAAAGACAAAAGAGAGAAGAAGCGTAGAGATGGATAAAAGAGAAAGGGACAAAGAGACAGAGAGACATAGTCCATAGTGTAAAAGTGTATGCTCCTCCCAACAACAGTTTGGCCAAAGAGTCGCCGCCTGATCGATAGTCACCTAACAGTGATTAATTGGGTAAGCGCACGTGTAACTAACCAGACAGTATGGCGCTTACGGAAAGGAGGGGAAATAGCGTGTGGATGGAGAGCGACAAAGATCTAGACAGCTATTCCCTTAGATTATAGAGGCTCGTCGACAACATTGTACTTATTAGGTATTGATGCATTGCCAAATATGAAACATTGAAGGCCTCGTTGTAGCCAAATCACAATTGGGGAAGGGAACTAATTAATTACATGTAATTGATTATTCAAGTGGAAAACAGTAGCATAGCTCCATTAAGAATCTAACGAGAAAATTCTAGAATTAACTAAACTAAGAGCGGCAGGGAAATTGTGGTCTGAAAAAACGCTAGTGAAAAAATCATATTTGTAACGCATATCAAATGGAGAAGTTGAAAACGCTGGTTAACATTTTAAATATAAATGCATACCAGTAATAAAAAGGTAAAAGTAATATAAAAGCGAAGACCTAAATATAATAATAAAAGGGAAATATGTCGCATATAAGTGTTATCGTAGAATTTATACCCAGTTGTAGGAGGACAAAAAACTTAATTTCAAATTTAGATATGCCTAAATTGGAGTATAGAGAGATAATAACGTAAAGAAAATATTAACGTATTAACACAATACTTTAAACAAATACACGAAGCAAAATAATCAATTGCAAAATTAGAGAATAGTGCTATGAACGAAAGAATGCAGAAAGTGCCCACAACCATCGAAGAACAACGGACGACTGCAAAGAAGTCTGCAGAAGGCTGCAACGCATCAAAGCAGCGGAAAAAGCAAAAGGATAGGAGGTTGTGGTATATCTAAAGAAAAGTGAAACGGTGGGTAGACGACAAAATAACAACGAAATACGTTCGCAATAATACATAAAATTAATATAGTAAAGAAAGATAATATTTCTTTATAAAGAATTATAAATGAAACCTAAAATGCGTTAAGACAGACGAACGTTTCCTTCATGGACCTAATGCAAGCCTAATAAAAAATAAAAGCATAACTAGAGCTATTAAAATACCACCGTAATTATGAAATTGTACCAAATTTCTGCGGTAGGATTTAGTTTATTGTGCGAACACTAATGCACAATAAAATAACTAAATTCTCATTTAGTAATAAATTATTAGAGTTAATCTGACTGGAGCGAGTGTCTTGTGTGCCTTACTATCGCTGCAAGGCTCTAAAGGTTATAAAAACGGACAAAAAGAGAGGTAATAGGAAATTCTCCTAATAATATTCATATGCTACTAAGTTGATAAAGTCACCTATTAGAGACCAATAGTCTATTTCGCGCACATTTATCATGGAAACGATCTGCAGAAATAGATCTAACATTTGGAACGAATTGCAGTCATAAATAATGAGAATACATCTCAAGGACGGAGCGCTCTCTCCATTCTAGTTCTGAACGAATTCAATTCAAATAGAGCTAGAATAAGCGTATCGTTTAGGTAGGAAATAACTGATAAATTAACAATGAATGAGCAGATGCCTATGCGTAGAAGTGATGGAGAAGAGACTGTAGGATAGCTGAGACTTCTTAAAAGGAGAGTGAGATTTTGCACTGTCAGACTCTTTTCACCACACACTACAGGCACAAACTTATAACACGACTACAACGGTGATGTACACCCCAACCAGCATCAAGATAAGTGTGCATGGTATATACCACCAAGTAGTGAACAAAACGTGTCGACACTATTGGAACCTGGATTCTCAGTTTCGGAACATGCACCTAGCTTTCTTTCAACTCAGTAAATGGGGAAATCTACCATGGATAAATTAAATCATACAGACAGAAGTCTCATTAATTTATTATCTGAAATTCTTGACCAGAAGATATTGTGAAATTATTGGAATACTCTAAGATTTGTATTTCGAATTAAAATTCATGCAGAATATATAAAACTTCTATATCTGAATTTCCAGATGAAATAGTTAACAATGGATAATTCACGATAGTTGAAGAAATTATCAGTAAATCTATAAGACTTACAATGAAAGTAAGACAAAACATAAAATTAACGGAACTTCTCAACTACTTCTAACGAATATCTTAGTCTGTTTGCCATATTACAAGCTGATTGTCTCTTTTTAAAACAATTTGGGTGGAATTTTGCAATAATGTATGAAAATAGAACACAGAAAAGAATACATGATGTATAAACTTGTCCATAAAATAAGTGGTATGAAAGCTTTTTAAATATTAAACTTCACTAAAGGTTTTAAAAATGCCCTCGATGACCACGGCATGTTTAACTACAGAAGGCCGATCAATAATCGAAAATATTGATCGTAAGGCACGTACAGCTTGCAATGACTAGAAGCGTAAGTGATTAATGTGCTCTACTAGATGGAACAGGCGATGCGGCCGTCGAAAAACGTACATCGAGATGTTGCCAAATCGCGAGCTACTGAAGTATTCAACGAAGAAAATATTCAACATTTGAATTAGCGCCAGTGGAGATAAATTTTGCAAAATATATACTACATTTAAACTTAATTAAACGATATATTTGGCTAAAAATATTAGTATAAGGTAAGACTACCTATATGTTTAAAAAATAGGACGAGATTGACATGGAACAAAACTTTTGAATACCTATATAAAAACTAGCACATTTTTTAAAGGTTATTTTTTAGAAAGAAAACAAGATGAATTGAAGGAACTCGAAATACTAGGAGGTGATCTCAGAAGTCACCATTTGGAGATTCTCCTCAATTCCTCATTCCTAACGACAATTTTATGTAATACTAATTACATAGATGAATACTTTCGGCGGGCAGGTTTTTGAGTCACCCAAATTTTTATAGCCTCGTTATTTGTTCGAGTCTTTTTTTGATTCGTCCCAGATGTTATGTCTTCGCGCCAGCCGCTTTTGTATGGAAGAAGAAAGCTGGAATATGAATCGAGACGGAGAGCAGATAATAAGAGAACAAAAGCCGAGTCAAAAATTCATAAATAACTGAAAAAAACATCTTAAACTTTTGGACATAAAGGTTTTATAGATTATGTATGGAATAAATGTAATGTTCATATATTATTCCATATTCCAGTTTAAAGAGACAGAATAACCGAAGCAGTGTTTAGTGTTTATATATATTGCGATGATTAATAGTTATAAAATCTACTAACAATAAACAATATGATCTGAAAGAACCGGAAAATACCAAAGAACACAACTGTTCACGCCTCGATATTTTTTCATTTTTATCCTAAAATACCGCAATTTCGCAATATACTGAGTATATAAATATATAAATAACGATTCTATTCTCATAGTGAAAATTTTAAAAAGAAAATCATTTTTAAAGAAATAGATAAATTAATGCTTATGTAATTTTATATCTAAGCTATACTACGCATATGCACAGGGAAAGTTGATCTCTTAACAGTGAGACTAGCATTTTTCTCTAAGTGAGGGAAAACGTAGAAATCGGACATATTTTCAGCCTATAAATAAATCTATTAACAATGGTCGTAGCACGACTACTAAGTACTTTCGATACACAACAATATGACAAAAGCATATTTTGAAAACATCACGAAAAAACAATGGTTGTAGTGAGAAGCAAATAGATGCTTACGACAGTACGCACGCTAAATTTTTCTTTAAGTAGCACATGTAGGCATGACACCCCGACGACGACCAAAACACTATGCTACAATTTTGATCAGATCATAATAAATCTATATAGAGAATCAGGAGATCATGTCATGGAAGAGCTTTGATGTACTTTGCTGAATAAATTAAATGAAAGTAGGATTTTAAAACTAATTTGCGTAGGCTAATATACGTCAGATTTACAAAATTTGCATTTAAAAGTGAACATTTACGCAAAAAGGTACGATCACATGGCCATTGCCGTCTGCTGTAATATATACTTGTCTCAAATAGTTTAGAGTGTCATCCGTCATGGGATGTTTGCGTGTACATTTATAGTCTTCTTGAGTCCAGAAGAACCTATGCTGACCGGTCTAAGTTATGCCAACTTAACAGAACAAAATATTGATATTAAACTTTTATTATCCCACTGGCTAATATTACCTCTCTGGTATTTTGAAATATTTATCATACTTTGTTCTATATTAAATGAATTTATTAATTCTGTCCTGAATCCATTTAATGTGTAAAACCTCTCCATTATTTTTAGTGGTACACTGAGTATACTTTGATCACCATTTACAATGCTATATAAATCAAATTTGACATCCTATATATATATATATATATATATATATGGATATCAAAAAGATAGTAAACAGTCTTTCACTTGGAAGAAAATATAGAAAATCTGAAACAATACTATGTGGTGAGTCTGGACATGACAGTGCGTGAAGAAGATCAGTGAAGTACTGAGAAATCATGGGGACCTTGCTATTAAGAATGAAAAAAATCGTTGGATCCAAATTATTGCTCACTCATCTTTTCTCGATGCACAGAAATTACTTATAATACTTAGTTAACTAGCGGTGATTTATTACCTTGCCTTCATTTTTGCTCTTCAGAGTGAGTTACGATATTACACACCGTTCAGAAAAACGAAATTATATTCTTGCAAACGACTATTGAAATGAATACCAATGCTTAAGTATGTTTTATATATTTTTTTGTATTTCAATGCACATTACTTGAGCGTTATTAACGCACTAATTTTTACGAACTCTACTTCACATCAAGTGTAGTTGAAACAGTTCACTATCGTAGAAGGTTTCTGTCTCTCTCATGAACATTTATGCGAGATTAATCAGAGGACATCTCCCTCGATAATGGACAATCATATCATTACTTGAACAGTAAATCCTGTTTACTATTATCCAGATGACCACATACTCAAAAAATCTACTTTTTTATTCTATACATTGTTTTTGGCACTGTAATTCGAGAAATATCCTATTATTATAAATAATCTATACAAACCTATAAATTGGTCATCTTTATGGCACACTTAGAAAAGACTAATGTGGAAAAGTCTCGAAGTGAATCATTATTAAGAAATGTGCTTAGTTATTAAAAAAAACTCTTATTGATAAGGAAATAAACATGGTATAAGTCGTAGTGAGCAGGGTATCAAATGCTTATAGAAGTTGTAAGGAGTCTGTGTGGAAGCCGAGCGCTTAGACAAGATTAGCAATGCATCAAAGACCTAACGTTTGCCCTGCGGATCACCGATATGTCGCCAGCACTCCACATCGAACAGATCGCCTCACAAAAGACCTGACACAGATCACTCTTGTAAATAAAATTATTTTCTTTTACCTACGGTTCTTTATTCAGTTATTTGAAATATTTTCTATACCTATTTGGAGATGAATGCTTCTTCCCTAAATGATTATGAATAGTTGAAATAATAACTGTTTCTCACTTTTTAGTATCCTAATAATGCATTGTTATAAAGTTGTCATATAGAATCGGTAATGTTCATGATAAAGCAAAACATCACTTAGATTGATACACAGAAAATTCCAAAATTTCTCAATTTTCCTGATTGATTTGGTTTCTTGATCCTTTTGATATTTCAGCACTCTTATTTTGTTTATTCGACCTGCTAATTCTGTAGATAAACGTTGTAACTGTTGGTGATGAGTCACTATCACGAGGATGAACGAATAATAGTTGATCTCTTGTCAATTAGTAGATATAAACATAATTCGACAACAAATTAACTTTCGAGGGAGTAAAAATATAAAATAGAGGTGGCAGTGATTTGCTAGGGTTCCATAGACGTTTGGTGTTATGCATAACGTTAAAGCCCATAGAAACGCTTATGTTAAAAATTACTATCTTTCACAGGTATTTCTAGATGCGGCTACAGTTCTTAGGACTCTTTATGTGATCCGTCGGTGATGTGTTGTTCACATAAATGGCTGATTGTTAACGCCGGAACAAGTTTTTGTTAGCCGAACGGAGTATAACATCAGCATGAAAAGTATTTCGTGTAAAAATGATTGATATTGAATATTTATAGAATAAATGGAAAGGGATTTAAGATTAATATTGAACTACGATAACTTCGGAAGATTAGTGTAAGTAGTGTATGCAGGTTTGTTGAAAAATTCCATTTCTGTAAAAACTGTATTTAAAGCCATAATTCTTTGCCATGCCATTTAAAAATGAATCTTTAGCTCACGATTAAATAAAAACCCATTTTTTCAAAACATACAATACTGTTACTAATTTGTGTAAAGTTAGGCACTATATTCATTTTAAGCTCCTCTCTAGCTTTTTCTTTGCGTTTTCGACTTGTATTTTGGTGTGAAGGGGGAATTTTGGAATTAAAATGGGAGCTAAATTCCTGAACTATAGGAAAGAACATTGTTGTTATATTTTTCCACATTTCAAAAATATTCGTCTACACCATGTCAAATGTTTTTAAGCATCTATTCTACTGCATGAAATATTCAAAATCCAATGAATCCGTAGAAGAGGAACATAAGCTTGCAAGAAAAGTAATACTCTACATTTCTAAATGAAAAATAATGCTCGACCATATTTATTCGTAGTTTCTTAACCTTGATTATTAATTTCTTTATTTTTACAGACTATTCTTCTTATTATTATTACTAATAATCAAGATGAAATAGTTCAAGGACTGTTGTATAATAAGACCTACCTTCTTCTGTTAGCGTAGTAAGCCAAAATAGAATTTACCATAGTGGGATTCCACAAAACACAGTACATGCAACACGAACAGATACTTCTAAACGCGTACAAAATGAACGTATGAAAATAGGTCGCCTTTTGATAAGTCTGATCTTAATTACGACTAAATAAATTGAATTTCACAATTTTCTGTGGTTTAGACAACTCTTATCTTTTCTCGACTCTATCCTCGTTTTCTTTTTAAAGTCCCTCAAAGAATCTACGTTTAGTAATGAAAACGAGCTCATAACCACGTGGGTCGCATAGATCCTAAATTAGAATGCAAAAGTTCGAAAAAAACGGACAAGTAGCGTTTTTCGATAATTGTTTTAAACAAGAGTCATTAAGAAAAAATGCAGAAAATCTAACTTGAAATATCTAAGATTACCGTCTTTTATATTCGCTCTCTAATAGGTAAATTTGAGCGTATTCTAACTTAGGATAATTGTGGATATTTAGGTCCAGGTATAACTTTTAGGTCTTAGCAAGAGTCATTATGAAAAGAATTTGCAGGAAACCTAAGTGACCTTAAATTTTCCTGCTTCTCATAATCCAATTGCCCACGATCCAGCAGGTTCATGAGAACTAATATAGACATGACTGAATTTTCTGCGATTGGTTCATTTGTTTCCAAACTGAGCAAATACATTAATCCTGAACTACCATAATAAATTATCATAAGCTCAAGCGCTCTAGGAGGCTATTATGAATTTATTGCGTATCCAGGAAGAACATGGTACAAGAAAGAGTAGTGGACGACTTGGCAAGTTGAATGACCACAAAAAATACAATTTTACGAATCGCATCAAATAGCATGAATACAATCCGTAGGTTCTGTGGTATTAATATTTAAAAAATAACGGGCTGGGAGATGCTAACCAAGATCTGAGTGTATTGTCTGATCACGTATAATGAAGTGCCTACAACATGAACAAACGCACAAGGACGAGTCGTTTAGCTTTATTTCATATGATGCGACTCGGAAAGAGTCCGATTTTCACGAGTCTTTGGGAATGAAACCACTGGATCATTATCTCAGTGATTAGAATAAGTTCAACTTATGTGATTCTGATGGTTGCCACTCCTATTAGAAAGATTTACGCAAGGAACTAAGGGAATTTCCAACCAGAAATTGTGGTAGTTTTATAGTTTGGAGCGCGTTCAGAGCAATGGAACTTGTTAACTCGGCGTTTGTGTCGACAAAGGTGAATGCCGCATCTCCAACATTTTCCAGGCGTTAGATTCATTTTCCAACAAACTAATCTTGCCAGCCACGCCAGTCAAAACCCTTTTAAGCAACAACAATTTGGATACTATAATAATAATAATAATTTACTGATCTAATATTAATTAGTTTAGCAACGCGGAACATAATTAGAATCTTACTAAAGATCGGTAGTAACAAACAAACAANAAACAAACAAATTTATTAAATTTATTTTAATTACTTAAACTAGTTAAACGAAACAGATGAATATAAAAGTTTAAAATAAATCAAACGTATTTACAGTCTTAATATGGATATTTTACTATAGTAAACTCTCCTTTCCTACTCATTTTTGTGATGTTACGGAATAGTACATTTGGTGTATTCACAATTATGCGAATTTTTTTCCTTGCATCTGATTTGCCATAGNACGAGGTACGTGGGAAATGCCCTTGGGACAAGGGCGATGCAGAGGGAACTCAAGCATTCTTGTTACTTATTCATCTACTTAGGGGATATTAGGTACTAATTATGAACAGTAAATACGAAGAGTGATCGTGGATTAGTTACAGAACTTTCATCCTCGTAGGGCAGATTCATTGTCTTGTTAACTTGCCGCGGGGTAGTGTCAGTTTGATATAGTGCATTTGCTGCCTTAGTGTCGACACTTTATCTAAAAACTCTAAACATACTATGGACTACTTCTATAATAAATTTTATTTTGTTCTTTCCTTTTGTCTCAGACAACTGAATAAAATTACAGTACTATGTTATTGCTAATAGTATTAAAGTAGTATACATGTCTCTTGTCATCTAAACTTTTATGTTCACGCTGTAAGTGGGCAAGTAAACAATAAAAGGATGCTTAAATCCTCCGAGTTCTCCGGTTACCTATATATAGGACGCGCGCAGTTCTGAAACAGTACTCGGCATGAAAGTTTATCTCGACATACATAAGATAGCTAACAATAACTTAATCGAGTAGGCATTCAAAGTTTGCTCCTTTAATGGTCACACAAGCTCGTAGACGCCTCTTGAAGTTACTCACGACGTGCCGCAGCTCATCTTGACCGATTTCGTCCCAACACTTGACTAA
>JAJAVP010000144.1:107736-135921 GCA_020740425.3 Heterorhabditis indica | reverse complement strand
ACGCATACCACCGATGTTTTCCCAGACGCGATTGATCTACCCCAAGGCATGGAAAATGACGCAAAACGACTCCTGCTATTAACGGATACTCTTTCAGACCTCTGGTGTCCACGTTGAAGAAATTGTCTATTATTTTGACTATTGCAAACGGGGTTAACAGTGAAAATTTTTTCATCAGTGAAAAGCACATTCGAGACGCGGTCCGGCCGAACGACGTTTAAAAGTTTCTTCGCTTTTTTGTAACGATTGGCCTTCATTTTCTCTGCCAACATATGAGCTCGATGGATCTTATATGGGTGGAACTCCAGTAAATGTTGACGATTTTCCCCATTGGTGTTGGACTAATATTGAGGCCAGAATCCATCCTCCTCATAGAATGAATTAAATAGAATAGATTCTGCCAAGAACATTAAGCCATTTTTGGACTCTATAGCACAGCGAAACCGAATTAAACCTAAAAAACGTCAGTAAAATGATGCTATTAACAGAATAAATTATGAATATAAGAAAACCACGAACATTAATAAACTTTTGAGTTATTGGTTTTGTTCTTTAGTTTTTCAAACGGGTTTAATTGTATTTACGAGTATATAGTAAGTCTATTTGTCCAATAAAATTGCATTTGTTGTTTCCTCTTATCTCAGACGATCAAATCAATCTACAGTACTAAGCCTTTAACATTCGTAATATTAAAGGAACGAAACATGTCCACATGTCTGAGCTTTGGTTACCAGCTTACACAGACGCGAGATCGAACCATCCAACGGTTAATGCCCGCTACGAAGTTAGACGGCTCAAGAGACATCTTCATGTTTTTTCTAGACTTTTGTGTCTTTGCTCTTATTTGGAATTTAGCCAATAAAGGGATGTGCTTAAATTAACCGGATCATCCATCTGGATGCGGATTTTTATGTCTTTCTTATATTTTGCAGTATTTAATTTAATTTAATAATTTAAGCTATATATCTTTTTATTTGTTTTTCGTTCGTAGGTTTGTTTTAAATATACATAAGGATTAATGTTAAATTTTATGTGCAATTTATTTTTTTGGGTTTTTGGAAACTGTTGGAAATATTCGTCACGTGCTATCATGTTTTGATGAACATTCAGTTAAATATGCTACTGACCTCGGAGGATTCAACAATAGGTGAAGTGAGTAATCTGTCATCAGTCGATAGTGCTGAGTCCCGTTTGCAGTTAAATGAGAGTGATGCTCAAACTGAGCTGGCTGATTCAACGGTCGTCACAGTCGGTACGTTTGGAGTATTTATTATTTTAAAGTTATTACATTACAAAACTTGGCAAGCATTATCGACGATATTTATAAATTTGTCTAAAAACTTGTCGAGCCCAGTGCCACTTTGTTTGGTAATGTACATTTATTTAATAAGATTCAGAATCTACTACAAACCCTTCAATAAATCAAAACGTTTCAATCCCAGCTACTCCTCGTTCTCTTGTACGTGTTATTACTGCTGATGTAACTCACAGACAGGTTAGTGATGGACGTTTTTACTAATATTTTATATGTAACGAAACAACGTTAATATGATGTTTTCAATTTGTTAAAAACTTTAGGTAGAACCTAAAGATGTAATAGAATATGAGTGGCCACCAAAGTCCGGCGATAAATATTTTCTTCAAGTAAGAACAGTTATCAAATATTCATTGGTTTGGTAATTTGTAGAATATGGAGAGTGAAATGTACCCCTGAGAAGGTTACTGATGATTTTTTTTATAGGAGCAGATTGGTGAATTGCTCGATATTAAGTCGTTTTCTCGTAAGTTTCCCGACCTAAGTAGGCGGAAAGTGGATAAAGATGAAAGGGATTGGCTTTGTTCGGTGTATAATATCCATCAAATTATGAATGAGACCCGTGAGTTTCTATAGTATATTCTCAAATCAGACACATTCTACACTGAAATATTTGATTATTGCAGAACTGAGAGATATGTGTGCGATGCGATCGGTAGAAATTCATGATTTAATGTCAAATGAGTATCCAGTTATTTATCAGGTATTACAGGCATTTTATTAATGGGTTTTTTTGTGTTCTTATTAAGATTATTATTTTATTTTCATTCTAGGAGTATCAAAAGGCAAATGCAGAAAGATTAAAAGCACTTATGGCAGAACAGGCTAAAGAAATGGAAGCTGTATGCTGTATAATCTATTTTATTATATTTTCTACTTTTATAATAAATATAATCATATAGCTAACATAGGGCTGGAATTTCTCAAAAATATGTTGCAAATATAGGTTTCAGATTAAAAATGATTCTAAGAAACTAGCAGAACTGCGGGAAAAAACAATTAGAAGTGTCCAAGAATTTAACAGAGAGCTGCAAATAACAAAGAAACTTGAAAGGCAACATTACTGGGATATTCAGACTTCGGTGAGATTTTTTCAGTTGTTTATATTTCTAGATATACACTGAACGTCCGCATTAATAAAGTTATTTTTTAAAGATAGTACAGTCTGGGACAAATAAATGGAAAAAATTATCTGCGAAACATACAAAGCCAGACCCTTATCCGGTGGCGCTGATTCATGGACAATATCAACACTATTATAGAAGGCCAGTAAAATTGAATTATTTAAAGTTGTATGTCATTATTCTACCTTTTATTGCATCACTATAAAATAGCACGATTTGGAGTTTTTTTTCGTGCTTTCAGTGCATTAAGTTTATTTGTCTCTCTGACTTCATAATATTAAGGTTTACTCCTGCTGAACTGCGTAAACTTCCCTTGGGTAGCGTTCTAGATGGGACGAATTTATTTCCTGTATATAGAGAACCATCACCACCCCCAATTAATGTTTCTGAGAGAGACATGCAAAGTTTGTCTTTTTTGCTTGAAAAATTTAAGGATGTTACAGAATTTTAAAGACGTTTAAACAGTCTAGGTCTAAAAGTTTCTAATTATGTGATAATTCTAATCTAACTATGCACGTAGCTTTTATTATTAGAAATAGAGATGCTAAAAATTTAAAAGAATACATGTAGGGTTCGAAAGAATGGCTGCACAACAAAATTCTGGTTCGGTCAAAATAGAAATGGCAACGCCAAAAATTGAGCCATCGCGAAAATCGGTTAGTTATTATATTTTATAGCATGTATAGTTTACAACATTATACTTATTTAAAACTCTTCGATTTTGTAAAATGCATGTATAGCTGTTTTATCATGTCTACATTAAGCGGTTTTATTTACAAAGCTTATAGCTTAAATAACATAAATGAGTGAGCCTAAACAGCCTATGCGTAGTGTAGCTATAGTTTTCCTTTAGACATCTTATTGCATTCTGCATGAATCTAATTGTTTAGAATGTGATGTCATGAAAATTCAAGCATGGTAATAAACCCCAATTTATTGATTGATCTTGGCTGTTTAGGCTCGCTCCAGCGCGAAACGTGTGGTGGCATATGCCGAAGATGATGATGACGAATGAAACTGAATTCCTTTGCTATTTTCTCCTATATTGATATGGTATGATCTCTCAGTTCAGAAGGTCTATATGATGTATTATAGCTTCTATACAAACCAATCTTTCATAGATAGTGTTGTTTTGTCCAGTCTTTGTTTTTTTTGGAAGGGTTTTATTGCTTTCACAATATCATTTTTTCGCATTGAATGCATAAATTGACAGTGAGAAAATATTAACATCTATATCATTTTGGTGTTATCATTTATTTATAGCATGGTTATCACAGTGATAATTTCGATGATTTTATGGTTGTATATATCAACAACTGTTATTTTAAATAATGTTTTAACTGTGCGAGTTGTATTGTTTACTTTTAAGTTTGTTCTTTAATCGGTTTTAGCTTGAAGCAATTGATTTTTATTATAGTACAGAACGTGATTGTAACTAGTGTTCTTATATAAATTTCGTCTAGAATGCATCCATTAGTTTATTTTAATCGTAATACTAAACATAATGCACAGGTACGTATTATCTTTATTCTTAGATATTATGTTATTATTCTGCTAAATTTAACTTAATTTCAGTCTATTCTCGGAAATACACACAAAATGTCTAGTCAATCAACTATTTCGATGTGCGCAACGTGTGGTGAAGGGCCAAGTTTTGGTGCAAAGTTCCTAAAGTGAGTTCTAGGTAACTATTTCAATATTATTCTTCCATCGGGTTAAGTCGTATGTGGTGCATGTTTTATTTACGACGTATATTAAGTTAAATTACTGGTAAATATTGTCATTGAAAATAACTGTTGGAAATTTTAAAATTGTAATGGTTACAGATGTGCTTCATGTTCCATGCAGGCACATCCGGAATGTCTCGACATGTCAGATGACATGATAGCTTGCGTTATGACATATCCATGGAACTGTATTGAATGTAAAATATGTACAGTATGCTCCAAAGCAGACAGAGAAGTATGTAACTAATTAGGAGAGGCGTAGTTAGTAAACATGAAACCATTCTTGATCTAATGTATTTATTTTATGTATTTAAAGGATAAGATAATGTTTTGTGATCGTTGTGACCGAGGTTACCATACATTCTGTGTTGGCGTGAAGGAAGCTCCACAGGGCGAATGGATATGTGAAAAGTTCTGTACTACCGAGTTGAAAAGGGTTCAACAGATGGCTAGGCGGCCATTACGTAGAGGATCAATAGCTGTATGATACATTATCTTTTTGTTTTTATTTCGATGTAATCTTTCAACTTAGTAGAACCCAATATCCTTCTGCAAAATTAAGGGTTGTCATTCTAAATACACAATATTATGATCTCTTTAATAATATCTTATTATTTCTTCCTATTTGCATCATATTTGACAAAATCATGTGCTTTAATAGTGTAAATGTATCACTGTTACTCGTAGGTTTTTTACGTTATGTATTTCACTTCTGCTGAGGACCATAATTTTTATATTTTATCAGTAATTCCTAATCTAATTTTATGTCAATTCGGTTGCTCTATATTGTTTACACCACTGTTTTACTTTTAACTTCGAGTAAAAGTGTTTCTTGCATATGAAAATCATAGACAGTGTTTAATCCACTAATACATAGTTATCATGTATTTTTTATTATATTAAGCTAATTGGAATCGATAGTTTATTGCAATTATACTTAGATTTATGTCTGCATCGTCAGTGTCTTTCAACACTGATGTAAATGTTAGATATGAAAGATTAGCTGCGGAGTATACGAAGGTTCGTGTTTATACAATATATCATTTTTCGATAGTAAAATTGATGGGATGGCGGGTTGTTTTCTAGAATAATTTAATGAAGTATAGTTGCATTAAATGTTCTTTCTATTTCCTTTATTACTAAGATTATTCGTACATATGTATTTAGGTATTTTCAGCTTCGTGCGCATGCCAAGATACTGAGGGAAGGGGTTCTGGTTGAAAGAGCTAAGAATGAGAAATTTAACGTGAGTACTACATAGGAATTTTTCATTCATATAATTTACGTACATTTTAAAGGAAGAATTACGAGAAAAAGAGTCACAACTGCTTAAACTGGAGAATGAAAATGAAACGCTTGTGTTTCGAAATGAACAATTGGTTAAACGTGTTGAGGGGCTTCAGAGTGATATTGAAATCGCAGCTAGGGCTGGAACAAAAAAGGTTAGAAACTGGATTTATATATTGCTATTATTTTTTTCTGGTTTTTTCTCTATACTACCTAGATATTCATTTATAAATATTTACACTAATGTTCTATCTTGTTAACCATTAACTGTTTTCTTAAAGAAGGACTCTATAAAGAAAACAAAGGACAATAAAGAATTGCTGAATAAATTAGATTACGCAAACAACCGAATTCTTGTGCTAGAAGAGGAGTTGAGTAATAAACTGTATCAAAATGAACAACTGACTAGTAAAGTTAGTGGTTTCTCTTTTACTATCACTTTTATTCCGGTTAATTTCAAAAGAAGCTAAGTAATGTTGAAATATATTTTACACGGAATTTTGCTAGTTATGTATGTTTTTGAGGTTTCTGGACTCGAACGTTTACATTCCGAAGAATTAGCTGATGTAACAAATAAATTTATGAAAGAATTCCAAGAATTGAAAGCTGAGCTAAATAATATGCAACAAAGGCAATGTCTAAGTTCATCATATCCATCAGTTAAAGCGGAGCGACCAGTGAAGAGTGTGAAACCAATGGAGTCTACAGAGACAAAGCGAATGGTCCTAACTTTTAACAATTTTTTGAATATTAATATGTAGTTTACAAGATTGTACATGGGGTTTATTTAATCTAAATAATTGTTATTTTCAATTAAATTTTTTCTCATCCTCAAATTAATAGTTGTTTCATTATATATTTTTACTCATAATACGTTTAGTGTTTTAGAGCTTACTTTGTTCTGATATCATAACACATTCGCCATCTCCTCCACCTGTTTATGAAGCGTATATGCAAACGGCCGAGTCTGCCCGCAATATTTTGCAAGGTTAGTAAGAGGTTTTATGTAGTAGTTATACTTAAATTCTGAAACATAGCATTGTAGGACTCAAAACTCTCTTCCAATTGTTACATCAGCGATCAGAGATGTATCCCTACGACGTTACAATGGAACAATTGCCAGTTCATGTCAAAAAAGTATGAAATTTTACGGTAAATATGTGTTTTTTTATTTATTGGTCCTTTCAGTTATCCTCAGAGTTCAGTCGATGCTCTCTACTTTTCGATAATCCTCTCTTAATTATTGATGAGTGTCTTCAAAATGGTGTAATCCAGGTGTGAATTTATAATATGCTCATAATTTTTGTATTTTTTAAATTGCATGTATTTATAGTAATTTTTGAAACCCATGATTATAGTTTAGTGGTTATCTGACATCCCTCGTTTCAATGCATCACTATCTCTTGTTAGTGAGCATTATAGAACACATATGCCTGAACTTCTTAACCAAATGGCTATCGAAGAAAGCAAAGTTAGTTACCCCGTTTTTTTGCTGTTAGAACTTAACTGTAAAGTATATAGCAGAAATATCATATGCTATGCAGATTTGATTCTAATTGTTTTTTTTTGTGGCTACTTTCTATTAAGCTTATAATTCTGTTTTCGGTGTCCTGGTGTGATATTCATTTGGAGGAAAAAAATCATGGGTGGAGTAGTGCACTGAAGCGATTATTCTCTGTAATAGATACAATTTGCTCTTCACTGGAAACTAAGCCGTTATCTAGTGACACTTTTTTTGTAAACTTGAATAATGTGACACTAGTTCTCCGTGGTTAGTTTATAGTTTATCATTCATGTAGAGGAACTTGTAATATTTTTACACTCCTTTTTTTCAATATCCTTTATGCACAAAATCTGTAAAATAAGTACCAAGGAAAAAGAACGAAACACTAAAAATTTATATAGTATAAAAATGTTTTTAAATATTTTAAGCGAAGTGAATTAAAGAATATAATTTAATAAGTGTGATTAGCTCTACTTCTAGACAGTTTTTTTTAGAAAGTGTGCAACAAACAACCTAAACGTTATTTTTAATAACTGTTTAGATCTGGATTCCTCATTCCATGTTCGGTGGATGGTAGAGTCACGGTTCCCTACCACAACGAAACGATTTTCTTGCATTGGCACTGCATTGACTGATTGTCTTGGAAAACTTGTGATTGATTCCGCTAAGTTTACGGCTAGGATCAACGCTATTATAGGAACAGTTAGTTTTTTTTTCTTATAAATGTTAGTGTTATTTAAGTCATTAATCCTAATTTGCAAATTAGGTATCTTTATACTGTAAGCTGTATTACAAATTGTATAGATACTATTATCCTTAATATGGAATGGGTTCTCAGGTCCTTTTATGTCTTGGAAAATTTTTTGCAAGTTATTGTCCGGAATTATTTGCTGAGTTTATATTGCCTTAATAAGTTTAATTATAGGAGCAAGAGAATGGAATGAGCTCTAAACCTGTTGGTAAATCACTTGGCTATCATCTTTTTGATGACAGCAATAGTAGTGAAGATAATGAAGACCTGAATAACCATAGGCCATCTCTGTCAGATAGCATAATTCATTTTGTGGATAAAGGAACGTGCACAGTTAACACGGAAATTGAGCAAAACGAAAAGGATTTAAACAATGATGATAAAGCCCTACAAATTCCATTAGAAAAAACATCAGCAGTTGTCAAGGATGAACAAATTGTGCGTTATTTATTATCACAAATATTCATAATTCTTGTGGCTCTAATATTACATTGTGTATCTACTAGAATAGAATAACTTTACAGTTTTTTCTAGAATTACCTAAAGTCCCGAATAGTGTCCCTAGAGTCAGAGAGAGAAAAGCATCTTGTGGATTTATCGCTACTAAGAAGAAAACTTGCTAATCTTGGTGGAAAAGAGTCAGTTTGAGTTTATTTTGACAATTAACTAGTTATTAGGAAGTAGTATATTATTACAAATGTTTAAAGTATAGTGTTACGCATTTGAAGGTTAAGTGGAAGTGATGATATGGAATTTGTAAAAAAATTCAATAATGATCGATTGAGATCTATGATGGATGCAGTTGAGACTGCTGAATGTGCTTCTAGATATTATAAAAAAGAAGTTAGTTTCCAGCTGTTATTTTATTTAGCTTAGACATTACTTATAAATTTTGTTCTATTTTCAAAGTATTTCAGTGTGAAATTCTTCTTCGGAAGTATTATATCGGTATGGAGGAGAAAAAGATACTTAAGGAAACTATAAATGACAGAAACCGGGAAAACTTTAAGTTGGCTGTAGGTTTCTGTCTACTTGTGGTAATTTAAATATTAAGAGTAATATAAGGAAGTGAATGCACTTCTTATGACTTGTTTTTGGAAGATCATAAGGATTGTTGCTAGCATTTGAGAATTATTTGATGAACTTTGCAAATGAACGTAAACTTTCCCACATGTATTAATAGGATATGGAATACTATTTTCCTCAATACTTTCCAAATCGATAGTCTTATATATATGATTCGTTATCATTCTAAATGTATAATTTAGGATGAGTTGTCATCTGTCCGTCGCGGATACGATTCACAGTTAGCACGTTTGACAGAGCATGTTGCTGATTTAAATGGAAAACTTGTAGAAATTGAGAAAGAGAGAATTGAGAAAGAACAAACTCCTGTACAAACGCCTAGAGGTGTAAGTGATTAATGTATTATTTCGACTTGAAAATCATGATTTTTGTATTTTATAGTATAACGTGTTGTATCCAATGTTGCTACTACTAAATTGTATATAAAATACCCGCGTTTAATTTTCTCTATAATGCTAAAGGACTAAAATAATAGCATACGCTAAAATACAAATATTGCTAAATAAAATACGTATTTTGGCAGTAATATTTTCTAGATGTGAGACGACTATTATATACCACTTTTCAATCTGAATGACTGAAAACTTAAAATAATAGCAGTTTCATATATTTATTAACTGTTAAGCAATACCGTATCTCAAAACAGTGTAGTAATAGTCTATATTCTACTAGTACATAAGAATTCCTATTATTAACAAAATATAAAATCCCAATTCTAATGAGCAATGCAGTATCTAAAACAATATGTCAGTCATTCAATTGAATTGTGATGTCAGAATCACATTGTAAAAAATATAGGATCTTCTTTAAGTGATTTATGAAAGTAGAGGAACTGCTACTATTTCTATATATTTTCTTAGTAATGATTTCTCTTTTTATTCCTAAATGGATTTCTAATTACTTTAGTTCTAGTTTTAACTGCTATCAGAGTTGTTGAAGGTCCTTATTAATATAATTTGTGGTAGAATACATTTGAGATTAGGAATCTAAACCTTGTTCACGACTCTGCATCAAATTAATGTTGTCGAATTTCTTAAAACTTTTCTTTCAGCTAAAATCTTTGTTCCTGAAGTGATGATCATTTTGTCTTTGGATGCCGTTGGGTTCTTTCGTTCACAATTTGTACAGTTCCAGATAATTTATTTTTGGTTTATATATATTCTGCCTAGTTATTGTCTGTGATATCTATGAGCACTTTCGTTTTAATAATATTATTCATAATAAAGTAGCATATAGAACATATAATTCCTGACTGGTCTACGTTGTCTGTATATATCCAGTATAGTGCATAGAAGCTGCCGACTTCAGCTCATTTAAGATTTTTGTTTGGTGCCGTAATTTAATAACCCGTGTATACATAAATGTTCATTGTATATTTTAGTTAAACATTTTAGCACTGAGTCAGTGATTTATGGGATAAAATTTATGGTTGAACACTCATCATATTAGACTTGCTACGCACATAAAACTGAGTATATGCTATTTTCCTATCAACAAATCTACATTCTCCAGGCGAAACTGTCTGGATCGGAGAACTGAGAGCTCTCTGATGATTTTCGGTTTCTTGTATGTTTGTCGTTAGCTTCATCAAACGTATCACCGAAGTTATTGCTAAAATGCAAGTTTTTCTAAAGTATTTTGGTGAAGCCAGATAAGCTTAGAAGGAACATCGAATTTCAGCAACTTGACATTTGGGGTAATCATTCTTTAGTTACTCTTTCAACATTCATAGAGTACTTTTCAGAAGAATAAACGACAATGTTGTCTTTAATCAAACTCACAGTTTAATTTCTTGGAATTTCTGTTCATGATTGACTGTTGGGTCTGTGAAATTATACATATCGTCTGTTATCTGTGAGATCGTATTTTCAAATACGGTGCTATCAGAATTTGCCTTTCCCTGCAATGATACAATAAAGCTACAATTTAACATTTTGAGAAATTAGTATGTATGAACATTTCCAAGAATAAATCAGACCCTAAATGCCCACGGACTATCAACCATCTGCCCTGCACTATGTGCTGCTTGTACTGCTTCCAATTCTTTTCGGTACTTCTCACGCATTTCCATCTGAGCAAGCTTATGACCCGCAGCAAGTCTGATTTTAAATAATACATCTAGTCTGAACGATATATTAAGCTATTAGAAGTTACTACATTTTTTTTACAAAAGAAAATTGGTCCAATTTTGATGAGGCTTAGACTTATTCTAAAAAGTTTCGAATTCAGCTAATCTTAATCTTCAAAAATCAAATGGTGAATTTGGAATCGAAAATCTGGTAGAATCATCTGTGTACCTCATAAGAGCTCTAGGGAGCTCATTCTCAAGTCGTCCATAGTTAGCCTCAACCATCTGATCCATTAATGCCTTGCCCTTTGTCTCAGGTTGTAGGAAAAATCCAGTTATTAGAGTGATGGTAATGAGAGCCTCTGGAATCACAAACGCTCCAACGGGCTGCGATTGAAGAAGGGGAGTCACTACGAGGAAGCCAACAATTGAACCGATGTGTCTGAAATTTCAATTCTGTGGCATCCTTTAATGTAGTGATTTAGTTTGCTGCAGTTATACTTCTCTATTGCAGCAGCAGATCGTGATGTTTCTCATTTCTTGACATTCATAACATTTCCAGAAATACAAAATTAGGAAATAATAAATCGTGCTGAGAAGTAAATGGATACGCGTATATCTTTTAAAAATTATCTAATTATAAAATCATTCAAAATATATAATACAATTTATTTAAAAAGAAGAATAAATTTGGTATCTAACTTTTAAGACAGCCAACTAATATTTCGTGATTATGTATCTTGAAAACAATGGAAGGTATAATTAAGATGATGGGAACACATACTCTCAATTAAATCATTTTTAGCCATTGAGATGCAAAATTACTTGTCTGCTCATTATTTTATACCTTCCGTTTATTTTCATTATGAATATGTTATTTCTTAGCAAATTTCTCTAATTATATTAACTATAAATTTCTATAATTCCAAAATCACATAAAATAGATTCTCACTTAATAGAGTGCAGAGATCCGAAAGCTATGCATCGAATTACGGTAGGATACCTCTGTGTCGTTATCTGGACAATATTAATCCAGAAAACACAATCATTGATCATTGTAGTTATAATAACCAAGATGGTGACAGCTAAATGATTGAAATGATTATATTTTACAGAAAAATAGACCGAGGACAAAAAAGGAAAAATACATCTTTAAAACCCCAAAATAAAATCCGTGTTCTATCATTGTTATAAATGGATAAATATTTTAAAAGTACTTATTTTCCAACATTTTAGAAGAATTTTACTATGTAAGGTACAAATTGTTAAACTAACCAATATGATCGTATCTATAACCAATACATATTAAAATGATTACAATGCCGAATAAGATTCCTTCGATTACTGAAAATAAATATTGACCGTAACTAATGCATGTAGCTTTAAATAAAGTATCCTATTTTTTGTCTATTTGTTAAAATAAAAATTATACTAACCAAGGGCTCCTATAAATTGTATTTTTCTACCAAAGCCTGGAAGCTGTAGATCCAAAAAGATGATAACAAATGGAGTAAAGAGACGAAATAAACCATCCAAGAAGGTAAACATAATCACTGAATCTTAAAATAATTGTTATTAACAAAAATATAGACATTAATGAAGTTTCGTAATTTAGAAAATTATAAGCTAAGCTGTAAAATACAAAACAATAGTTTGCAGTATTAATTACTAACGTCTTTTTTTAGAGCAGATCTTGAGTTTTCACACTCATATGAATATTTTTAGACGAATGTACCTGGTCTCTCACCATGCATTCCTCCTACGGTATAGAGGTAAGTATTCGAAACCATGGCATATGTAAACATTGACAAGATCTGCATCATCGACTGCTTCGCAAGCCGCTTTGAACTATAAAATATTACTTAGAAATATTACTTTTCTTTCTTATAATGACAAGTATTTAACTCCCCACAGTACCGATACTAATCAGTGCAGTTTGTGACCTTTTAGGTTTTGCGGTAGATGTGTGTGACTCGTTTTAAACGCTTATAAAGGATTTTGTTGGGCGTGGTGAAAAGGAGGGATAGAAATAATTCTCGTGCGGAATGTTTTGTTTTACAAATTTTCCAATTCCCAAAAATAACCAAGAAAAGTATTTGCTTAAGACCCAATATCACAACCATACTTATTTTTAAATATTTTTGCCACCATGGGTAATTACATCTCATTCTTCTGTGAACCGTATTTATCTGGACGGAACATATGTCAAGTGTTATCACTGTTCTTCCTTGTGATACCCCTCTAACTTCAAAGCAAACTGTCAGTCTGAATTATCCGATTATGTAGTAGACTGTTACAGTAATTACAACTAACTAATTACTTATTGCATATTGATAGTTTTCAATTTAGATTTGAAATAATTTCGGAGAAGAGTCTAAATATAATATGAACTACTTCTTCAGCATTTGGAAAATTTGTAAAACAAAACATTCCGCACGAGAATTATTTCTATCCCTCCTTTTCACCACGCCCAACAAAATCCTTTATAAGCGTTTAAAACGAGTCACACACATCTACCGCAAAACCTAAAAGGTCCCAAACTGCACTGATTAGTATCGGTACTGTGGGGAGTTTATCTCATTTTTTGTGCTAGAACGTAAGTAGCTAGAATTATCATTCTCCGCTATAAGTGTTATTCAGTTTTCCATCATCTTTATTATTTAAACTCCTTTTACGGAATGTAACGATAAAATACGATTTTGAGTAAAAGGAAAGTGTTTTAAATTTTGCAAAAGACATAGCAAGCTTCTATAGTGAATAGTAATATAAACATTGGATGAATAACGCAGTTCATGACATATGTCATTCACCCTCGGTTATGATTCCTATTGCTTTATGATTTCTAGAACTTAAATTCTTGTTTGAAAATGGTACTAAAGACTAAAAAATTACGCTTATAGTAAACGGAGGAAAGTATATGTACTTTTTGTCGGATCTTCATGTAGAGCTGTTCAATTCAAATAACTTTTTTAATGTATTAGTAAGTGACTTGGTAATTTAAAAATCCTTTAATTCATTAATATTCCCCAAGTATCTACTAGAAAGAAATTATTCCGTATAATGTTTAGGGAACAACTATGAAGTAATATTCGAAATCATACACATTTTAATAGGTATGCTAATTGTTATATGGTGATGGGACTTTTGCATTTATTTGATACCTCAATAATTTTTAATCTAACGTCACCTTGCCTTCACTGGTGTCCAATGAGGATTAAATGATAGACCTTAACGTTACCCAGTACGTCCTGTAAGTAGTCCACTGTGTCACCGATGACATGCAGCCCAAGTTCAGATAAGAAAAATTCAACCGTTGCAACTGGTGCACTTCTCTACCCCACAGTGGAAAAATGCTACGTTACTTAATGACGTTCCGCACTAATTCTTCTCAAAAATATAAATAACAAAATATAGTCATTTTTTGAAAGTTTACGTAGCAAATGGCTTTAATCTGTTACTCACATTACTTATATTGCATAAAGTAACCATTAACGACACATCACATGGAAATCTTTTTAAAATATGCTTAATGATCTTTTCCAAATTATTTTTTTCCTTTAACCTTCTACTATATAAATTTTAACTTGCGTGCCCAGCTGCACTTCAAGCCTACAAATTAGACTTTCTGTTAGTAGATAATCTTGCAAAGCAGAATTTATAAGAAGTGTTCAACATCTTATGGCATAAGAGGTTTGAGAAATTTCTTTTCACTCACCATAGGATGAGTTGAATTTGTTAGCAATAAATATGATTGCGGTGCAATAAAAAATATGAAATTTTTAAAACTTGAGTGAAATATTATATAAACTATCAGCAAAAAGATGCGAATTTTAGTGTTGAATAAAATTAAATAATTGTAATTTTCGTCTAAAAATACAAAAGTTCACTTGAAAGTTCTAGCACAAATATGAGGATTTTTATAAATTTTCTTAGGAACTTGTCTTAATGCATTACCTAAAAAGATGATAGAAATTGTAGAATGTCGGTTTCTCTCTCTTGTAAATGGAAGAAATATCTTGTGTGGTAAATCGCGCTTTGGTGTTGTTCCATCGCTCATGTGCTATATCATTTAAAACCTGTGAAGTCATTTACAATTTCATAATTATAAAATAAAGTAATTATGAAAAGTAAACAGGTGGAAAGAAAATAAAAGAAAAATTAAGGGGAAAGTTCATAACAATGAAAAGAATGAGCAATGGAGAGAGAAAGCAATTTAAGAGTGAGTATAATAAATTTCCACCTTACTTATGAGATACAAAAAAACAAACTTACATCACAAGCTTTATCCATTTTGTTTTTAGCAATAAGCCAACGTGGAGATTCCAGAAATAACATGAATCCAATGGCCAGAGGAGAAGAAACCAGATTAAGGAATACGAAGTAGTTTTGCCAACTCTAAGTATGATAAAGTACTTTCTTGGGCATATTTTTACATAGCTAAGCACTCTTGAATTTTGTTGAAAATAGCAAGGAAAATAATTTGTGTGTCAAGTAGTCAATAAATAAGGAAAATTCTAACCTTTGTTAAAAATGCTATAAGTGCTATAGTCATATAAGCAAACGGCCACTGAAAGGCAGATGCCAGAACGACGCGGTACCTGATGGTACAAGGAGTGTTGGAATAACGCTAATTGGGAACGGCATATTGAAACTACAATAAAATCATACTTGTTGTTTGTATATTCCATCATCATTGTGAGGGATGTCACCTATAATCAATGTTTACAAGAAACTGTATAAAATATTATAAAAATAATCTACTATAACAGTTATAATCAAATATGTTTATCAAACCTCAATAACTCCATAGAGAAAACAATTAATTCCTTGAATGGAAGCATAGGCAATCCAATTTCTAGAAGCCGTAGACATCATCGATGTGATGATAATCAAAAGTTGGCCCGAAAAGAAAATAGTCTTTCTGCCTAAGTGATCACCCATGTGACCACCAATGATTGAACCAATTAACTGGAATAATTCTATGTACTTACTCAAAATTTCTAAAGCCTTTACATTTTCTCCTCACCGATCCTCCGGACTGAATAATCTGGATCAATTTAACCTTATCTGCATCACCACAAATTAGTTTAAAATCTGCTACAAGAGATACGAATTCCACCGATTTTTTCTGAAAGTCCGTCACTTAAACAAGATCAAGGGAACGTTAAAAAATGTACATACACACTTCTGCTTTAAATGACTTGCACTGTTGACGAAGAAATTTACAACTCGTATCATTTGTTGGAGCATACACTGTAAGATTTTTTAGGATGTTTAATGCTTGCAGAAATCCTGGTGATGATTATATTCACAAACACTTCTACCTGTGACATAGGTACCATCGTGACGGCTGCAATTCCAGTTCGGTTCTAGTGCTCCTAACACATTCATAAATGTACTATTTCCTAAAATTAATTAATCATAATAAAATCAGAAGTGATCCAGGATGAATTGTAAAATAGTGGTACATAAAATAAAAAATGAGGATTGGTTTTTTGACCACGTGAAAGATTTAAAGAATGAGAATTTCATCTCATAGCACCGTAAACTAACTAGGCGAAGATAATGTTTACGGGAATATTATTACGTACTTTTTGCTACTGTTTTATGAATCCTCAGATGTCGATAGCCACATGTAACTTCTTGTTTTCTTTATTAATTATAAAATTATTAAAGTATTCATACGTTTTCTTATCGTGGCCCGCTATAATGCTAGCGTAATAAAATTAAGATATATTCTTTATCAGCTGCTACCAAGTCGATATCAAAGAAATTTTATGAACCTTTAATCCGGAAATAGAGATAAAGTCACTGGGTAGATCTAAGAAACGAACACGTTCATCAATAAACGGCATATTAATGTTTTTCAGGGTCACTATTAGTTCTTCTAATTGACATAGATAACAAAACAACAAACCAGCCCATTCTATCGAAGCATAAAGAATTACGATGATGGTGAAAAATTGATATGGTCCGAATGGATTAATTTTCTGTAAAAAGACCGTTAATATGTTTGATGTCGCATTTGTTTTTAAAAAGTCCCCTCTATTCACTTCTACTTCGCAAAAATACTAACATTAATTCTCCTTAACTATATAAATCAGTAATACAGCAAATAGGAATCTTTCTTTCTTAGAATACGTTCTTTTGATAACCGAGATAGAATTGAAGAACTACCATTAATTGTTAGTTGGCCCTGATTTTGGAACATCAGGATAAGAACTCCGAATTGTCAAAATTAGATTAATACGATTGTTTTAAACATGCTTATTTTAGTGGGGAAAGATGCTGTTCATGACAATAACAAAAACACGAACAGAAATCCATTACTTAAAATTCTAATTTAATAACTAACCAGTAAAACCTCTTCAAAGTGGGTGTAAAATACAACGTCCTTTTTTTCTTTTTTCTTTTTAATGGCATAAATAGTCCGACTGAAATAATTTAAGAATTACTGAATTTATTTTTGCACATTACCTATTCAAAAAATAGCGGTATTTAGTTAAATAAGTTAAACAGGAAATATGCAGGTATTTAAACGAAAGAAAACTTATTTAGTCGGTGACTAAGTTATTATCTGAAAGTTTGCTGTTAATATTTTCCTTTATAAAATATGCTTAGTTTATAAAAAAGACTAAGCAATGGATTATTCGTGTGACAGATATAAATAGTAAGGGAACAAATAAGCTTAAGAGAAAGTAAAATAATTGTTCCAGGGGAGTATGATATTTGATGCAAATTAGAGCCGGAAATGATCAGTGCTGAGTAGTTGAGATAATCTATCTTTCATGGCTGCAAATGAAAGCAAATATGTGAATGCGGGCCAGCGAATATTCTGATTAACTATCGCTTCTAGAACTTGGAGACGGCAATTTCGCTATCTGATTAACCAGTTCAACAAAGAATGAAATGTTTCGCTAATAATTTCTAAGTAGAACAAACCTGTCATCCTCCCAACTTTCTGACATTCTTATGTATGGTGGTGACACATGCTAGCAAACTCTTATCAATTGAATCTAATGGATTATGTTACGCAAGTAGCAGTACTGATATAACCTTTTTTAGCCATATTGAAAACATAGGCTTTCTTTTAGAGGCATAAAATTTACAGTTTTCACTTATTTTTAATGCTCATTGACATACTTCACATCCAATAGAAATTATGTATAAGCAATTATAACATCAAGTAAATAAAAAATTGAATGAACAACAAATCTAAATATTTCTAGAAGTAATCTCACCCTTTAATTTTGGCTGGAAGATCGTCCATAGCAAAATAGAGTGTAAGAGCGTTATCAGAGCATTGATTGAGGCCATAAAGATAGAGAAGTAGGAAAAAGCTAGGAAATGGATGTTCTGGATAATTAATACAATATACGATAATTAGATAGCAAATTAGGTCCACTCTTGATTCATAGGAAGTAGACTACCAGAAATAAACTACCAGGACATGAAAACAATGAAATAAGAAAGTTGAATTGAAACTTAATAAACCTGTACAATGTGATTTAGGCAATACTCCGAGTGTTCGAAAGTATGTGCCAACAAGAGCTACTATGACATTTTAGAAGGTCGTCAAAAATCCGAAAAATGTACCAAAAATTTTTCGCAGTTAATTGAATCAACTTTACGTAGTTGCTAACAAAGTAATAACAAACATTCATATTCTTAGCATACTATATTTGGTTTGTTTACCTTTCTATGAGAACAGTAGCACAATATGTAGTCTTGGTAAGGTAAGCAGAACAGCTTGGGAATTGGAGGGTTTCACGCAGTTTTGGAATTATAGGTGTATAAGATGAATCAGAACTGGGTTCTTAGCAAATCAGGATAATGATGTTGTTCTCTTCAAAGGTACATTTACTACTCTGATTGTGTTTAAGCTTTCATGTCGTTATAAACTTCAGAACCTTTATTCGGAGTCTTGTTTATATGGAATTAAAGTAGCACTTTAGGTACGCAATATGCTCATATATGACATCCAAGTGAAACAGCCCAAACAAGGACATTATTCTTCTATTGGCGGATTACCATATGTCGTTATAGTATAGATCTAAACAACTAACTGATGAGTCAATATGTCTCGCACGAATAAATTGTTTGGTTAAAAACCGGACTTTAATACATTTTTAACGCTTTTATTTTATTACAGTGGAAAGCATACCATTTAGAAATGGCATTTTAGTTGTATAGGCCATTTGCACCTGTAAAACAGATTCAAAATACATTATGGAAAACATGTGTTCTCAAAGTCACGATATATAAAAGAGTTAGTGTAGGAGCTCCATTATTGAGATGAATATTATTTTTCTACTCTGTGTTCTAGGCGCTCGAGCCCTTTTCTTTAAGAACAAGGTGAATGAGAAGGTAAAAACTATTCTCAGTTTTATTTTCCTTAATTTTTATATTCAATTATTACGAATTTAAGTTAATGTTAGTTAGTCTTTTAAATTTCAATTTTGGAGAAATTATGATCATGTAAAAGTTAATCAAATTTCTAGGTACTTGGCTTTATTGCCGAAGGTCGTTCAGATTTTGAACTAGATTTTATGAAGAAAGCTTTACGCAAGCTAAATGGGAAGATGGCGAGGTCACTACACGACAACCATCGAATGAGGAGTCAAGAAGTCAAAGTAGAGGCAGAAGTTTAAAATAATCCTAATATTGTGTTCCAATACTATAGATATTACTACTTTCAGGATATTTGATTTAGGAAACCCTCAAGACTCATAATTTTGGTCCTAGGGAACATATTCACGATGATTTTACAAAAATAAACAAAAAACTTCAGGAATATTTGCATCAGGTTATTTTAAAAGTTTATTATTTGTAATTCGATTTGATATTTTACTCTACAGTTGGAGAATATCTTACGAAATAATATTCAATAATTTAGAAATAAATATCTAACTTTTAAGTATTTTATAAAATAAATACCACAATGATCACTACATTCTTCTAATTTCTTGTCAGGGCGATATTGTTCTTAACCATGAACAAATCAGTGATTTATTAACAAACAAAAGAGATAAAAGGAGTGCAGCGTATACACTGAGAAAAGAATCTAAGTGGCCAATAGATCAAAATATTAGCTATTATTTCGACTACTCCTTCAGTAGGTGTTCATACGTTTTAACTGTTTGTATATAATTTAGTGCTTATATTTTGTTACAATTATTTGAGTTTTTTTTAGGTGAATCTGATAAATCATTAGTTCGCGATGGACTTTCCTTTTGGCAGAATAATACATGCCTTTCGTTTAAAGAAAATGGAGAAACAATTCCAAAAATAAAGTTCGTATTATTTTTGTAAAAAAAAACGATTTTTACTCCGATTATTAAAAAATAACTATGCTATCATTATTGACTGAAAAGGCCAATATCTCTCAACAATAGATATATAAGGATCAATAATAAGCAGGTGTATAATATGAAAATAATTAAAATTCTAACCATGTATAAGATTTTCGAAAGCTGGTGGCTGCTGGTCTAATCTGGGTCGCAATTGGATGCGTAAGGAACAAACAGTTTCTCTTGATGATGGTTGTAACTGGGTAATCAATATTTTCTTTTATAATCACTTTGCGTTTCATCTTAATGTTTGATTATTTTATTATCACTTCTGAAAACTAATGCTATTACAGTTTGACACAGTCGTCCATGAGATAGGCCATGCTCTTGGAGTCCATCATACTCAAACCAGAACCGATAGGTCAAAAGATAAATATTAGTAGAATCTAAGGTTGTTTCCAAATATTCAGACCTTCTTCGATAGGGTAGCTTAATTTTTAGGGATAACTTCATCACTCTCAATCCAGAAAATATCGAATCTGACTCCGCTTACAATTTTGATAAGGTAACCAACCTTAAATTTTTAAATCTATATATATTGATAATATTAAATGCAGATGTCAAAAGAAGAAAACGATAATATGGATGTGGCTTACGATTATGGAAGTGTCATGCACTACTCAGCTTGTTAGTATTAGAACACTTTATTCTAGTAATTATTTAAATCTGTTTGCTTAGGTGAAGTGACAATTTATTTTTAAACCAATATAACACTCATAATACGGATAATAATAGAACAAACGAAAGGAATTTATGTTTTTATAGATGCATTTGCCGTAGACGTAAATACTCCCACGATTATGGCAAAAGATTGGAGATACCAAAAGTCAATGGGATCGGATGGTATTCCATTCAGTGACATAAGCATAATGAATAGACTCTATAAGTGCCAAGAAAGTGAGCAAAAAATTTCATCCTTAGTCTGTTGTCACAATTCAGACTATTATGTAGTACAACGCATCGTCATGTCGTACATGGGGTACAGGAGATTCGACTGTCCCACTGTCTAAAAATGACTTTAGAGTTGAGATTTTTTAGACAGATGGTACTGAAGTTGGTGCTAGAGTTTCATTTTGGTAAATGGCGATTCTATTCCTTTTTTATTCTTCTCATTAATATCGCTTATCATAATTAGGATTTGTCACTGAATCAGGCAATTTTATTAGAAAATGTGAAATTCGATGTTGATTTTAAATATTTCTCCAGATTTCCAAAATTCAGTGGTATATATATATACATATTTATTGGCTTAATTTACATTTATATCTGTTCGTATATCGTACAGAACGCTGTCCATTGGCATCCACTAAATGCTATAATAATGGACTAATAGATTCAAATAACTGCTCAAAATGTATTTGTCCCGCAA
The DNA here is from genome assembly GCA_020740425.3 of Heterorhabditis indica. NCBI lineage: Eukaryota > Metazoa > Nematoda > Chromadorea > Rhabditida > Heterorhabditidae > Heterorhabditis > Heterorhabditis indica. The sequence continues at coordinate 114,340 of JAJAVP010000144.1, read as the reverse complement.
TGTGGTCTGGTCCAACTTGTCTGATTAGAAATCCAGGAAGAGGATCAAATGTAAATAATAGAAGCTGTGGAGAAGACATCTTGGTAACTGCATTAGCATAATTGTTACCTTTAGTTTTATAACTCATTTATTTATCGTTTAAAATATCGGTTCTGGAAATTCAAGGTCTCAAGTGAATGGAAAAGTGTATTTGGAGCCGTCGGATATACGTCACGAACCACAATGGCAAAAAGCAGCGAATGCTATTGGATATTCAAGGTGGTCTATAGAAACTTCATGCAAGAACTTGATCTTTTAATCGGTCATAAAAAGATGGATCTAAGTAGTTAAAAAAAAGTAGCTTTATAAGAATCTATATTCTAAAAATTCTCGGTGACACATCCAAATCCTGCGAATTCGCCCGAAACTTCATAATCTATCGTTTTAATGATATAGTAATACACCTCTCTAATTATGACTTCAGGCCCCAATTGGCAAAAGAGTACAACTGCGACCGCAAATTACGGGATCTTTATGTTCATCTGAGTGTTATTGGCAAGGAGTACAGATATTCACAGAAGGATTTGAAAAAGGAGGGATGACGTTGGTTTCCCGAACTTAGTTTTCTTTACATTTAGTATTTATACTCACGACTCCATTGTTTTTAATTTCTGTTCTCTGCAGGTTCTGCTGTCCCAGTGAGGTAAAAAACCAACTTTTTACTTTCTCTAACCATCTCGCTGCCATTCGAGTCTTCTCAAAATTTCACGTGGCACATATGGCATTCGATTATAGATATATCTGATTTTGAAAATAAAAACGTCTTAACAAAATTTTTTATTAATAATTAAAAGAGCCTTCTCACAATACTCATTTATATACAACTTAACTGCTAAAGAGCTAAGTAAATAATTATTGCAAGATATAGTGATGAAAAAATATTTAAACAAACTCACACTATACAAAATTTCTGGAACAAACTTGAGCTAATTTAAAAATTGAAAAATAGTAAATCATTAGATACCAAAGATCTGAAAGAATCAGAATTCATTAACTTAATATCAAGTTATAATAAGGATCCCACTCTTTAAAAGATGTGAAAATACTACCAAAAATGGTACCAATGTTTTTGACAATAAATCCCAACATTTTATATCTAATAAAGTTAAATAATATCTGAAAATATATTAAAGTATACAACCCGATTCGATTAAATCCACAGCATCTACAAACGAGTCAACACAATTCCGCCTCTCAATTGGGATGCAACACTCGTCGCCTAAATTTGAAGATCGTATATATATGTAGGATCATTCTTTAACAAAAAAAAAGTGCAATGTAATTAACGAAAATATGAACTACTTTATAACAAAATAAATCCAACCTTTTCGATACTTCCCTGTGCGCACCAAAATGGCTTTCATTCCAGCATTTATCGCACCAATGATATCATCAGTAACATCATCGCCGATCATTACCGTATTCTCTATATCGATGTCATCACCTATGCTAGATACACCCAAACGGAAGAATTCCTTTTCTGGTTTACCAACTACAACAGCCTATAATAATAATAAAAAACCTTCAAAATGTGATAACTAATAATTTCTATATTTTAATATATTCACATCACTATTATCAAGTTCTAGCCGTAACAAATAAAATCCTAGAAGAAAATACTACCATTTGTCCACCTATTCAACCACATTACCAACTGATATACTTGATGGTAAAAGATGAAAGCACCGAACGCATTTTCTGCTTACTTTTTATTAACTCTCATCAACCAAAGATAATAGAGAGATGATAAGCAATCTGTATATTATGCGAAGCATTGTAATTTACAGTAATCTCTCCATAACTGTAAACGACAGTCGTTTATTGCATATTTTCATCCACTAATGTTCAGTATCAGCTGGCATTATGTAGCCAATTTTCTTTGGTTTTTTTAAATTATAAGAGTGTATATAGGCTCATTACTACAAGTTTTAGTAAATTCATTCCTAAGTGGGTAGCAACATGACACCAAATTAACATTTATGTTTACAAAACACCTATTAAAACCATCTAAAACAAAAGTAGAGTAAAACTAACCTGCTTCCCCGTAGCATATTCCAAACCAGTAACGAATGGTCCAGGACCCAAAGCCAGGCCATCCTTTCGTTTATAATATTTAGCTTTATGCACTGCTATCAAATCAGCACCTTGGTAACAAATATATGTAAATTAAAACAAAAAAGATTTAACTGATTGTACCATTTCTCTCCTTTCTACGCAGCTATCCAGAAATCACCTTCAAAGTAAACGTTAAATATATTTACAAAGCAATCACATAGTAGACTAAATGCATTAAAACTACCTTCTAGCAACAACTTGAATGCCTCGTTAAGTCGTTTGAAACAAAAATGTGATGGTGCTAATCCTACTACGACGCTATTGGGATTTGATATATCAAGACCTAAATTAGCATATTAAATCGATTAAAACCAATGAAAGGTAAAGTAATAAGATGGTTAGCACATTATATAGCACTTAATGATACTGTGAAACGAATTTTATTGAATATACCATAGAAGTCTTCCAGTGCATCAGGTTCAAGAAGTAGCATTGGTCTAGCCTTCTTCTCTTCAACAAGTTGACGTGCTGCTATTAAAGAAGTAAAAATTTCATTTTTTTCAATGTGGAAGCCACACTTCTGAAGTCGATTGTGTAACAATCGAATTGACTCCTAAAATAGTTATCACCAATTATGTTGTATACTAAACAAAATCATTGGAATCTTTAGCTTCTTAGTGGTGTTATAAGAACAGATTGAAAAAACAACGGTACTACTATATCTATTGTGCACAAAAACAAGAGCTTTATCACCCCTAGGAAAGAATTATAATAATTAATGGGGGCATTTTACAACAATTTTTAAATGACTCCCTCTACTTAGCTTAGTAGTATTGGTGACGAATTTTACAGGCCGAATAGCACGAAGTCTAATCAGCGCTTCACAAGCACATGGAATAGCAGAATCCTCTACATGCAGAGTGCCACTTAAATCCACCAATACGGCAGCCCTACGAGATGCCATCCTATGACAAATGATTAAACAAGATAAATTAAGTGAATTCGGTTAGAATACAGAAAATAGTTAGGTCCGCTTTCGATTGGCAATGGGCCAATAAAAAATACAGAAACAAAGAGCTGTTTAGGTTGCACAGTAATTTAATAATCCACCTTTAATATCTCAATTAAGAACCATAACTGACTAATGCTCTTGGGGGGCTGTAATTTATTTAAAACCATAAAATTGGTTAGTTTTACTTGCAAGAGGTCTCTTGAGAAAATTTTTAGAAGCTATATATATATATATGACGTGAAACACCTCTGAACTGTGTGAATCTTCTAATCTGTTTATTTTAGTACTTTCGTCAGATACCATGTGCTCTTGATAACATTTAGAGCCATGAGCAAAAACCCTAAAAGGATATTTAAACTTATTCATATCAATACTGTCTGGTATACCCTTCTAAAAGCGCTAAATCGTATTAAAATATGAAGAGAAATATTAGTTTGATAGGAAGCCTACAATTTCATTGAATATCATAGACTAAGGCTTACAAAGCAATAGCCATTGGCAATTGTAGAAATCAGAAAAAGCTAAACATCCAGAATATAGAGTTGGACATTCTTAGCACATTACATAACTAAGTACACGAAACAAAAATTCTCCAATTTCTTTATTTCTAACTCAGCGAAATACTACAGTTGCACTGAAAATTAAATCACAACCTTACTTATGTATCACATAATAATCATGATACTCAAGATTTAGTTTAGAAATAGGTACGGAATAATAGTACATATCACATAACAGTTCTCATATTACCGGGAACTATGGATACAATCACCGACGAAGAAACATGTGTAATATATTCATATTAGATTAATGATGCTAATAAAATGTAAAATATAAATTATAATATAACCCGCTAAGACAAGGATCTCATTATGCATTTCCAATATTTGTTTAAAAAGTAAGAAGGATGAATTAGCAGAAAATACTGGTATTGCTGATATTAGTTTTAATCCATTATTATTACTAAACTAAATAACCATATATACAACAAATATGGATATAAGAATAATTTCGTATAAAAATCACCATAGCTTTATTATATTTATAATTGACTTAGACGTACCCGTTTCGATGGTGCTTCATACTGATCTGATGTTCTTCTCTCTAAAATGTACTTCATAGTCTTAAATATAATAAACGCCACTAAAATGTTGCGAAGAAACGTACTTAAGTTGCATTTCATCCAAGGATGTTGCATAATTCTGCATATACTAGGACGAGTATTTTCATTATCATTAAGTATCGATCTTAGAAGCGCTAAAATAGTTTTATTCATTTATCAAAAGCTAGAAATAGTTTTTAAGTGTAATTCTATATAACCAACACAATGCTGCCACTCCAATTCTATTGAAAGGCTCTGGAAGTTCAGTCTTAAGTCTCCAAGCTTTATATGCTCTACAGGTGCTAAAAAAAATGTTTTTAGAAGCTATTAGGATTGGTAAAAAGAAAAGCACTAACTCAGTTGCTAGGTCCCAAGCATATTCTGCTGTCAGGAAAAAGACCAAAACCATTGCAGCAGACCAAATATCACAGGATTGACCCCTAAAAAATGTCGGAAAAATACGACACTTGATCAATAATCTATGAACTAACCTATACATCCGACGTACTACTTCAGGCGACATATATGGCGGTGTACCACAATAATCTGTGAGTATCTTTTCTTCACCATTTATTCGGAAAGCCTTACACAAACCGAAGTCGGTAATCTTCACAACACCTAAAAATACCAAAATATAACTAACTATCTTAAATGTAAATTCCTTAGGTTCATATAAAAATATTCCAATAACAAGAAAGATCTAACCGTGACTATTAAGCAAAAGATTTTCAGGTTTGATATCTCTGTGAGCGAGACCCATAGCGTGAATGAAACTGAGCCCTTTAAGAAGCTGATGGAAGTAGTCTTGAGCCAAATTTGGTTCTAAGCCATTAGACGTAACTGGAAACAAACAATTAAAATGATGCTACAAATCAAATCAAGTATGGAAATATTATAAATTAGTCACCTGTTAAATCATAAAGATCACCACCATCAACATATTCAAGAAAAATCTGCATTTGATTAATTGACCTATCCATTTGGTACCCAAAGCATTGTACTATATTAGGAGTTCTTAAATCTGGATGGACATTGGAAAGTGCTTTTTGATATTGGACCTGAAATCTTTAGATTCTAGGAAACCAATCAACTATGATCGCTAGTATGTTTTTTCTGGTAAAAATCCCTAGTTAAACAGAATATATTATAGAAAAAACATCCCAACGGACCTCAGTGATAAACTTTACATGATCTTCTTTACCAAAACTATTAAGATTTATGCATTTTAAAGCCAAAAAGCGACTTGATAATTTTGTTGCAAACCATGGATTTGTTATTTGCTTGACTTCCCCAAAGGCACCTGCAATAAGCGACGCATATTTTTAAATAACACTAAACAAATCTTTATGGGAACACTTCGACGTATAAAATTCTAAATTGCTCACCTGATCCAAGCAATGCTACTACGTGAACAGAATGTATTATGATTTCGTCCCTATTGCCGATTTCTGATGGAGGAAATATCAAAGAGTTCATCATATTAGAGGTGAAATGTTTCGCTGCTTCTGGAAATAACTAACGAATATATCTATAAAGCAAAAAGGACGCAGGTTAATGTTGAGACCTAAGTAACTCAAGATATAAATCCGAACACATAAGACAAGTTGTTCCTTTGCTTAAAAACTGCAAAACTGAGTTGCTAGGTAGGCGGGGCATTATACATCCTCCTACGAAGGTAACGCATCACCCTAAGGCTGATTTCGGTTTTACGATAAAAAATGTTAACAGAATAAGTAGATATTGATATAACTTTAGGCTATGACACTTTATCGCACTTAATAATAGGCAACGGAGAGTTATCTCGTCTTGTGAATGTATAGTCGTAATTTAAACCACTCACACTTAGATCAGCATAATTTAGCCGTCGTAATTAAAGATTAAAACTAAAAGAAAAAGACTAAGATCTCAAAACGGTCTATGTAAATTTTGTTCTTCTGAAATTTTTCCTTATTAAATCCATTATAGCTGGCAAATGGATCCGCTTTCAGATACTATACCAACATTATATAGATAAAAGGATACATGTGATGTTTTCGTGTAAAGATTTTATATCTCTACAATCGCAATGTAGCATCTTATTTTTGTGAAACGTTCTACAGTAATGAAATATTCATTCACAAATATTTTTTATACCAAAATATCTGTGAAAACAAGGTAAAGATATAAGTAAAACTCTAACAAAAGAGTACATCAGATTAGATAGTTCACATTAAATGATCGATATAATGTGTCATCCGCTCATTTATCACAAAAAGATTATTAAGACATCAATTATATGAAGGGAACATGTATTAGTCTGGTGAACATGTAGATTAGAAAGGAAATGAGTATAGAGGTAAGAATGTTTCCATCAAAACTAGGTGTACGAAAATAGGTAGTAGAGAAATGAAGTAGGA
>JAJAVP010000144.1:0-102903 GCA_020740425.3 Heterorhabditis indica | reverse complement strand
TGCCAATCATTTATTTCAATTTTATGGCCGCTACTAATTAAGAGTCCACTAAAGTAGGAACGAGAAAGAAAGAGGTTTAAGCCAACAACTAACAGTTTGATAACGAAATTATTATTGAGAGTGGCAGAACAAATCATTGGCGGGTGCAAATACCATATATTAACTATCAGTAGGAACTAAACATCGCATTTCCTGGTAAAATGAATACGTTTTTTAANCACAGGTTTCTCAATTCCTGATATCTATTCCACACCCTCCCTTTCTAGATTTGTAGTTGGTGGATTTAATTCAGGTTCTACGTTACGTTTAACCAAATGGCAAATATATTTCTCTCCAACATTTATATAAAATTTGACCGTAATTTGTGTTTAACGATTCTCTTTACTTTCCACACTCATAGTTTAGACAACCTTTTGAAGCACTTGGATGCCTTTCCTTGTCATATTCTTGTCTTCTCCTATCATTTTATTCTGCTCCTTCATACAATTGCATTTTTCTATTTCNTCTAAAACTCGAACCATTCTTTCAACGTTTTGTCTTGAACTAAGTCCTACATGTATTTAGTGCGATGTAAATGCATTTTTATCAATTCACTCCTTGAATAATTGCTTACCACCAAAATTGTAGAATGGATAACCAAATTTTTGTGTCGGAAAGTTCTAATGTTTTGCAATTTTAGGAAATAAGTCACTAAGGCTTAAAAGTGACAAAACGCCAATTAAACAATGTTAATAGACTTCAATTCTTTCACATATCGGAAGAGCACAACTTTGCATACAGAAAATTTCTTTCTAAAAGATTAATGAGAGTAAATCCCATTTGAGCAGGATGTGTATGAACAGAAATATTGTCTAGTCGTCCTGTGGTAGCAAAAAGTAGCATTAAAATATGCTAAATACATTCACAAGTGCAGTGGCGGCTAAGGTACTACCCATTTAGAGTCAGTGGCTTCTCACGAGCCACGTCACCAGTTTGAATCATATATTAGAAGCAGAATACGCGCGCTTCGCCCCGCCTTTGCGTCAGTCGGATTGGTGATATGCATGGATCTATTAAGATAAAATTGAGACTAGTACAAATTGTAATGCAAGTAGTCTCAAAATGTTTGTTTTTTGAACTTATAAGTAAAATAATAAACTTAAGTTGTTCATTAAACTCACCCATGCTCTGCAACGTAATACATATCTTGAAGGTCGTCAGTACCGAACCGTTGCAGATATTTATTCACTTAAAAAGAACAGTTCACAAAAATACAAATGCAAATTATTACTTGCTAGATATATGTACGGCAGTACCTTTTAGCCCACTACGATTAAAATTTTTTTATTGATAATTCATTCATATATTTATTGTTTTATGAGGGACTAAATATTCGCAATGGCATGTCTTTTTATCTTTTTGAAGTTTTTACAGAATATACAAAATATCATAAAAGTATAGACCAACAAATTTCATAAATGGTGTCTTATTATTATTTTTAGCTTTTAAAAAACGTTTATGTGATTTACAATGATAAGATAACTATGTTTTAAGAGACGAGATTTTGATACAAGAATTGTAAATCATCTAAGAATGCAACCTATTTCATTTATTCCAGTGCACATCTATGCCGCATTTGTTGCTTCAATTTTTTTTACAATTCTCTTTATAGTTCAGAGACTTAATAATAATTCTACAATGATAACTATCGCAAATCCTACTTTTCCAAAATTCACAGTGCTGAATACTAACAATACTTGACTAAGTATATATTTAGTATTAAAAACGGACAACTCACATATTCTGTAGGCTGCCTCAGTGTCACTAACTGGTGCAGCGAAGGCCCAGGTGATAAGACAAGCGAGGAAGATGAGTACAGTACTGGCTCGCATCTCTATAATGGAGCGATGAAAATGCGACCCTTTAAAAGGACCCTACCCCACATCCATCATATCTACAGTAACCGGACACGCCAAACGGCGTCGATTCAAAGCAAGGGTTATTAATTATGGCTGGCGGAGGAAGAAGCTACAAATCAACAGGAGATGAGTTATGAAGTAGACTACCAATGACGCATGTTATTGCAAATTGGCAGCATAAAATGGTAGTTGAAAAAGGATTCTACAAAATCCACTGCAAAACAATGCAATGTGAAGGATAAAATATATTTCCACTGAAAAGTTAGTTTACGTTTGTAAAAAAAACTAGCAAGAAACTTGTGCTTCAGTATTTGAGAATATAAATATCCTTCCTGATATCATAGCGCAATTAGGTAAATCTAAAAATCTAAATGATCTTTGCTCCATAGAATATATTTTAAAAATATTAAGTATTGAAAGACAAAATTATCACTTTAATAGTTGAAATAGTTCACATCCTTACTTTATATGTAAATGTTATGAGAAGGGTTAGTTACAGCAATTTTTAAAACTATTTTATTTTTAATTTTGTAGTTTTTCCTACAATGTTTGTCTGTAATACAAAATAAATATTTTTTGTCTTTTTTTTAGCTAGATAACGCCCACCATACCATCATCTCACATTCTTTACAGTCTTTCATTTAAAAAAATATTTGAGTAGTTTTGTCTTTTAGTACATTGTTTATGTTTGGTTATTCTGAGGTTTATTTGACTAAAAAATAAAGCTAGTTAATGCTCGAAAAATGATATTTTTTATTTTACATCATATACACCATAAGTTTGCATTATGTAGATTAACATATTACAGAGCTGTACTTTCTCAGTACAAAAAAAGTGCTGGATTCCAATCTTTCTTCGGCAAAATTTCGTTTTAGCATGGAAGAAATCAGAATGTGAATAAAAATTATGCTATTAGAAAAGACGATATAGCTTCTGAGATATGGCTATAGTAATCATTTGTAATTATACAATGGAAAGAAGATAGACTTAGCGAGATAATAACATTTTGAATCTTTGACTAAGATAAAAAAGAACTAAATTTTCTTCTGATTATGACAAGTGTCCATTGCAGTGGTTATGAAATTCAACAACATAATTAGAAACTGAACTCCATTAAAGGAAAATGTTCGATAGTCTGAAACCTAGCGATAATGTAAGATATTATTTCCTTAAGGCTTGTTATTATAACTGAAAGATTTCAAATGGATAATAAACTTTAAAACACGAGACGTTAGGAAGTCATTCTTCCTTAAACGTCTTGTCATGTTGGCTACACATGCTTTTTATAATAAAAGTATGAATGAACGTCATACATATGAAAGTAAATGTGGCAAATATAGATAAACAAGGGAAAAAGACGTAATAAATTAACAATGAAAAATTATTACCAGAGGGAAAAGATTAAGTTACGCCAGCATACTCATCAGTTCATGGACTCACTCCCATTGAGTATATATTATGAACATGGTACTGATGAATGCTTTTGTAAAATAGAGAACAAATGGTATTTTTAAATAATAGCTGGTTTTCACCATTACTGTTGAATATTAGGGGTCATGAAATGATAAAAAAAGTATTTAATCTCTCTGATGATACTTAGAAATAAACATTATAGATCATTTTAAATCGACTGTGAATCTTTTTTCGTGAACAGATAATTCACTAAACGCAATAAATAGTTTAGTGCTGTATACGTGGCCATTTAAATTTTTTGCGTTCAAATTCCTATGCAAATAATTTAGGTATACATTAGGGAACGGCTATTTTAAAGTCAGTTATCTCATTAGTTGCCATTGATCTCTAACTGCGACAAATTGTAGGTGACAGCAGTCTTAAAATACTAGAAGTACTTTACAAATAGATTCACTAGTAGAATTTAAAATTATCGTTTTTGCCTGCTTGAAGTAAAAGAAGTCTGATAATCAACACAAATTCATTCATTTGGTCAGTGTTTATGGAATTTAGTCCCATATACTATTGGAAGTGAAAGTAACTTATTGTTTAAACGGGACACTCCATCTAGACTATTTGAAATAATAGCGACTTTCACTGCTAGAATTTTTTAAATGTATGATTTTGTTGAAATTGAATACCTAACCCACTATGACTCCCATCTACCGTTTTTTGATGATCATAGAGTAATTAACAACGACATGCCACAGTCCACTAGACACGTGACGGCGGGCGACCGAAAATATTCGAGTGATGTCATTAGTTCAGAATTGCTCTTAGATATCGCATCTCCTACTCAGTTACCTGTTGCCGTGAAGCTGATTTTTAATTTATTCTATTTATTTCTAATATAGACGTATGTTATAAAATCCCTTTATTCCATGGGAGTTTACTGAGTTAGTCATAAATCATCTTATGTGAGATATCATTTTCTGAATAATAAGAACTTTATACTGAGCTAAATATTTATTTTAGGATGTAGTTTTCTGTAAAATAGTAAGCTTTATTTAGTTTAGTGTTTACTTCTTTTACTACTAATAGTAGAAGTAAGCTAGCACAGGGTTACTATTATAGTATGAAGTACCTCATTTAAAAATTTTGAATCCAATTTTGCCTATTATGATATTTATTTGTACAACTTTAGTCGTTTCTAATCATGGTATAGGTACTCAATTATCTAGGTGGAATATAATTTTTGATAACTTATAGTATTTACTCCAAATAACCACTTAAAAAAGTTTGATGAAGTTCCAAGAATAAAGCTGCATAATTAAACTAATAATACGGATTCTATCTGAGTGGACAAATAACTTAGTTGTGTGTACAAAATTTAAGGATATTCCGATACCACTCATATAATGAATGAAGACATAATGTATGGCTTTCATTTCAGAACTGGGCAATTCTTACTGATCCCCGCGGGTCGTGTGTGAGAGTGTGTGAGAGAGTTTTTTTAAATTGCGAGTGTGTGAGTGTGCGACGACATACATCATCACTGAACAACTGCGGAGACCATGGCTACATTAGCTGCAACTCCCATGATTATCCTCGAAGAGGCAAAAAAGCAATTCCAGGAAGATGGTAAACTCAATGTTCAACTGCTTGACCAGGTGAATCATGATGCACTCGATTTAGTATTTGATGTGTACGCATAGAATACATTTTTCATAGCTAACGGTAGTTCATTTGATTATAAGTATGAGAGAGTTGTGAAACAGGTACAGCAATTTTAATATTCCAGGTGGTAACAATGATGAACCGATCAAGTGGTGAAGAGCAGAAACAGGCTAATATAATTTTAGTAGAGCTCAAGGAAAATCCGAACTCATGGACAAAGGTGACATTAAAAATCCAATTTTTTTTTTGAAACAAACTAATGTTACGAAAAATCAGGTCGATGCTATATTGGAGTATTCAACCCTACCAGAATCGAAGTACTTTGCTTTGCAAATTTTGGAAAGTGTGATTCAAACTAAGTTTGTTTGTTTGTGGCAGCTTTGTTTTTCATTAAGAGCTATTGTAGTACTAAAATATTTATTTTTGAAATAGGATTTGTCTTGATAATGACATGTTTTAAAAAGTATTTCTTAGATGGAAATCACTCCCAATTGTGCAGCGCGAGGGAATAAAAGGTTTCATTGTGCAGTTTATCCTCAAACTCAGTGAAAACCGGATTGAAACTGAGAGGAATGGGCTCTTGCTCCACAAGCTGAATCTTGTTCTTGTACAAGTTAGTGGTTCTTTCTATTACTATATTTTGAATAAACGTAATGCCATCTAAACAAAAAATGAAGGCTCGACATTTATTAATAATTATTACATGAATTAACCATATATTTATTTAGATTGTTAAACAAGATTGGCCGAAAAACTGGCCATCATTCATTACGGACATAGTGGAATCCTCAAAAACCAACGACAATATCTGTGTCAACAATATGAATATCCTCAGTCTCTTAAGGTAATTTATTTTTCCGCTCGATTGAATTTTTAATGCAATTGATGTGATTTCAGTGAAGAAGTATTCGATTTTGGCAGTCAGAATTTGACTCAAGCCAAAGAACAACATCTTAAGCAACAATTTTGTGGTCAATTTCAAGAAGTTTTCTCTTTATGTATTACAATTTTGGTTAGTTTAAACTATTTCGAAATTCAGATGCATGTAATGGTACTTTAAGTGGTTTTATTTAGGAAAAATGTCCTGCTAATGCAATGGTAGAAGCGACTTTAAAAACCCTTCATCGTTTCCTTTCGTGGATTCCAGTGGGATATGTATTTGAAACAAATATTACTCAGTTACTAAGTGAAAATGTACGTTATCTTCAAGATTTCCTAGCTCTAATTGTCGTTACTTTTTAAAATTTCTTTAGAACCATTAACTAGTAACTGTTTTTATTTCTTAAAGTACTTAACTATATTATTTTCCAGTTCCTTTCATTGGAAATTTACCGCGTCGTAACGCTTCAATGCTTAACCGAAATATCAATGATTCAAATTGATACTGAAGATGATGGGTATAAGGCTAAACTTCGCGACATGTTTTGTGCCACAATAAAGGAGGTGATTCTAATGTTATTTTGCGATTACTAGCTTTTTAATTTGTTATACTACTTATATAAATGGTTTGTTTAGATTGGAAGTCTGCTTGGGCCAGGCACAGATCTAGCTTTGGCTTATAAGAAGGGAACTGATCAGGATCAAAAATTTATCTCATGCCTTGCTCAGTTTCTTGTCGCTTTCTTAAAGGACCATTCATCCTTAGTTGAAGTCTGTTTATTCTCTTAAATAAAAACTATATCCTATACCAAAATTAAAGGGTAGACATTAATTGTTAATAGTGAAGTGAATTTTACCAAAATTTTTAATTGGGTGTTGGTACTTTGATGTGTGGTATATTTTTATGAAGAGGCTTATGAAATATTTCTAGGTGACAGATAACTCTAACCCAACACTGGCTGAATTTCACAATTACTCAGTTGAGCTTCTCCTTTCCATAAGTCGAGTAGACGATGTCGAAATCTTTAAGGTGTTGTTAAACTTACTATAGTATTTTTTTGACTTTTATTGACATGCTGAGTAAAATTTTCATTAAGGTATGTCTTGACTACTGGTGCTGGCTTACTGCAGAGCTTTATCGACTATCTCCTTTTATTAGTCCTATGCCTACTGTGTTTTCATTCCCTTGCGGAGGAAAAGATCAGCCACGACGAAGGTTATATAGGTGATTAATTGTAAGTATTTAGAAAAATTTTAATAATTTGTTCAATAAATTTTTAGGAGCCATTTATCTCACCTTCGGTCTATAATGATATCTCGTATGGCTAAACCAGAAGAGGTTTTAGTCGTTGAAAATGACCAAGGAGAGGTATGTTTGTAGTGAATATTTAGGTAATGATATAAGGCTGAATTAATTCAATGTAAGATTTAATTCTGTTAAGCATACTATCGTTTGGAATTTAGGTAATTCGTGAGATTGTAAAAGATACAGATTCTATTACCTTATATAAGAATATGCGGGAAACTCTTGTATACCTGACTCATCTTGATTGCAAGGACACCGAAGCGAAAATGACAGAAAAATTAGCTAGTCAGGTATGCAGTGAAATAAGGTTTTTTATTCTGATATTTTTTCATTTAGTTAGAAATTGAATAACACTTAGGTAAGTGGCTCTGAATTTTCTTGGAAGAATTTGAATACCTTATGCTGGGCCGTTGGGTCGATCTCGGGTACCATGACGGAGGAGGACGAGAAGAGATTTCTCGTACTTGTTATCAGAGGTATAATTTAAAACAAATGCCTGCAGATTTAGTAGTATTATACGAATTGTATTGTGTCAGATTTGCTTGGATTATGTGAGCAAAAGCGTGGAAAGGACAATAAAGCTGTAATTGCTTCGAATATCATGTATGTAGTTGGCCAATATCCTCGTTTTCTACGGGCTCACTGGAAATTCCTCAAGACTGTAGGTTTTATACAGCTTTTATAATTTAACGCCTCTTGTTTTACTATTGTACTTTGATGCTAACTTAGATGTTTCCAGGTTATTAATAAGTTATTTGAATTCATGCATGAGACACATGAAGGTGTACAGGACATGGCATGTGATACATTTATAAAAATTGCTATAAAATGTAAACGCCATTTTGTTATTGTAAGTGGTTTATAAATTACATTTTAAAATGATATGGTTGCTATTTCAAAAATAATAATAACATGTACCTTTATTTTACGTAATTTTTGATCTATTCAATGTAATACAGGTGCAACTAGGTGAGTCGGTGCCGTTTATCGATGAAATGTTGAAGGGGTTAAGTGGAATAATCTGCGATCTCACACCGCCTCAGGCAAGTCTTTATGAGAAAATGAGCTATATCCAAATAGTCTGGAATTACTAAGTAAATTTAACAAATTTATTAGGTGCATGTTTTCTATGAGGCTGTGGGGCATATAATTTCGGCACAAACTGATCCAACCCAACAAGAAAAATTGATTGATAAACTAATGACTCTTCCAAACTCTGTTTGGGATGAGGTTATGTCTGCCGCTGGAGAAAAAGTTAGCGTTCTTGAAGATCTAGAGGTACTCTATTATTATACACATTTTTCTTTGGTGTATGGAAAGTGTTTGTTTTTACCACTATAGTTAATTCTATGTTCTAAATATTTGAGGTTACACGTAATCTTCTGAACATTCTAAAGACAAATGTTGCGGCATGCAAATCTATAGGAGCGCCATTTATAATACAGTTAAGCCGGGTCTATATGGATCTGCTTTCATTATACCGGATTTTGTCAGAGAATGTATCCATGGCTGTTGAACAAAACAATCAAGAGGTTCTTAAGGTACATAACATTAATTTATAGAGAATGTTTATAAAGTGGTTTTAGTCCTATAGTATGGTTTTTTTTAGATTCCGCTTATTAAGACAATGAGAGCTGTTAAACGAGAGATTCTTATTTATGTTTCAACTTGGGTGGCCAAAAGTACGGATAGCGCAGTGAGTGGTTGATATTTGCACAACATTTAGTTTATAATTCTAAGTGTATATATTGTGCATTTTGAATAAAATTTTTTAAAATTCAGATGGTATTGGAGAACATTGTGCCTCCTTTATTCGATGCAGTACTTTTCGATTATCAGAAAAATGTACCGGGAGCACGAGAACCCAAAGTTCTTTCTCTTCTTAGCATTATCGTCACTCAGCTGGGGGTGTGTTTTAATCCTTCTTTTTTTCGAATTGTACTAAATATAATTTTTTTGTTTTAGCCATTAATATCCGAACAAGTGCCACAAATTTTAGCTGCTGTTTTTGAATGCACCCTTGAGATGATTAACAAGGATATGGAGGTTCATCACTTTCTTTCATAATTTTAATTATTAGTATTAATGACCTGTGAGAATGTACTGTATTCTAATGAAATATATTAATGTTTTTCTCTATAGAACTACCACTTTAGGCATTTCCTGAACATCGTACCAACTTTTTCCAACTTCTACATGCACTTACTCAAGAATGCTTTCCTGTTTTTCTTGGTTTACCCCCAGAACAGTTAAGCTATATCATTGATGCTGTGGTTTGGGCATTCCAGCACTCCATGAGAAACGTTGCAGAGATAGGTTAGTGTTTAAACAATATAGTTAGAATATTTATTTTAGAGCATAATCGGAATAGATTATACTCATTTTTAAGGAGTGCTTTTCTTGTATATACATATACAAAGTGTTTAGGATTGGATATTCTCAAGGAAATTCTTGCAAAAGTTGCTGTTTTGCCAGAAGAACAGTCGCAGTCCTTCTATAAATGTTTTTATATGCAAATTCTCCAACATATTCTTGCAGTCGTAGCTGATAGTAGTCAAGTTCATGTGGCAGGTTGGTTGGTTTGTTTTAAGTTTATCACTGAAATTGTGTCATTTTATAAATAACTAATACTTGGAATATTGTGTAGGTCTCACTTACTATGCGGAAATTCTCTGTGCTCTCTTCCGTGCTTGTGAATACTCGATAAAGGTTCCTTTGAATGATGAGAATCCCCAACAGGGAAACATTGACTACATCTATGCTCATATCGGAAACATATTCGTCCAACACTTCACTAATTTAACCCAGTTCGTTTCTTTCAAATATTTAAATATTCGTTTTAAGTAGTTTCAGTATTAGAGTTTATAGACTGTACTTCAGGCTACATTCTGTACTTCTTCCTAAAGGAAAATTTATAAGCACAATTGCAGTTTTTTCATGTTCTTTTTCTAGAATAGGTGTTGGATACTTTAGGATAACTAAAATGCTATTAAAATGTAGAAAGATAAAATATTGGGTTTTATTAATTGTTTCCCACAGCATTTCTCCATTAGTAATGTTGTATTTTCTTTCTAGAGATCAAATTCGTGTGAGTATCAAAGGATTCTTCAGTTTTAATACTGATGTGGCTCTTATGAGAAACCACCTTCGAGATTTCTTGGTGCAGATTAAGGTATTTGAAGAAATTTACAACGTTTTAATTTTAAATTTTATCTTATTGAATTAAATGGTAAGAAACAGTTTAGTCATAGTAATTATTACTGTTTTGTGCAGGAGTTCAATGGCGAAGATACTTCGGACTTGTTTCTGGAAGAAAGAGAAGCTGAAATTCAGGCTGCACAGGCCAAAAAGAAAGCTGTGCCCGGTATGGTTAACCCCAATGAAATCGATGAAGATAACATGAGGTAGATCTGAACTCGATGTTTATGTTTTTTTATTTCCATTCATCGCTGACAGGTCTCTTGGTTTTCCCATCTATACCTTTTAAACATTCAATTACTGACGGATCTGAGCTACTTTATTTCCGGTCAGGATTTTCCTGTTTTTTATCCGACCACTATGTTAATTAAATTGTTGATTTTTATTACATCAATTTTTCTGGTTTGATAGTAGCCTACAATGTATAACCTAGTTTCCTATAATTTAAGCCTAATTCTTTAGTAGTTTTTCAAATAATTCTCTAGACCACATCTAAATTTTCTCCCGCTGTCCGCGATCTCCCCTTTAATGGCGTGTTTAATCACGCGGTTACCCACACTGTCAGTGACTTTTATTGTATGTATCATCATTGGTGAATAAATATTATAGTTTGGTCACCTAATACTATGGATAATGTACCTATTTATCTAGATAAAAGGAAGATTAAATTGTTTTCAAATCTTACCTAATGAATTTTATTAGATGGATGGCTGAAGAGCAAATCAATGTATGAAGAATGATTACTTATACAATCAAGTGATAAGGTGTGATCGCTTTTCACTCATTAAACGTGCTTCACTTGAACTAAGCAGTAGTTAGGAAATTTGATGATTCCGCATAGCTATTATGTTAGCGCGATTTGCATTGTTGAACACAATTTAGAGCATCTAGATTTCCAAGCAATGCATTTATTCTAACAGTAGTAGCTTTAGTGACAGTAAACAACACATCCAAATTCAACATACATAACGAAGTGGCCCGTAGCGTTATAATGTACAGATTTGGAGCTTTAAACCTTATAGTGAAACAATCAGGACTAGTGTTTTAACAACCAATTGATTTGAAAAATACTGCTTATTGCTAGAAGCATTTTGTGCTACATATGAGAATAATTTAGCATAATGAAAGGAATATCTCTATCACTTTTTATGGTTTTTTATATTCTTTGAATTATTGTACTTGCTTTTGACCCTTAATACTTAGTCTACAATATAGCGCAGCATTTGTTCTTCTCACGAACAGGCGGGATGGAGTCAAAGGAATCGGATGACGTCTGTGGCAGGAGATTGCCACTTGATGGTTGTGTAATTACCACCTTCGGTAGTGGTCTTGGTTCCTGAGACACCTTATGCAATAAGTAAATTTGGGTTAAATAAAGTACTTAAATGTTGCTTTATTCAAGTGGTGGTTAATAGATTACCTTATTCACTCCGTAAATAGTATTACGATGAAAGAACATACAAATAGTTATTGAGGAAAATCTTAGTGATGGTGAATTTATATAACACCATACAAGTATTAGCAGCCAAACAGTTATTTGTGTTGCAAATCAAACAGTTAAAAATTCAGTGACTGGAAAATTATAGGGAATACTTAGTTAAATCGAAAGTTTCTTAATGTCGCAAAATTATAAATGGATCATATTTGGAGGTGTTTTAAGGATTTAATTCGCAAATATATGTAAGTTTTATTACACACATTTATTGAAACGTGCCATCATCAAGTTGTTTTTAACTCGTATGACGAATAGATGAGATAATCATTCACTTAATTCCTAACGATAAAACTTGTTAGATTACTTCCTAGCACACTTTAAGCGATGCATGAATCCTACTCCTATCTTTGTGAAGGCTTCTTCTGTAGTGGAACAACTAAATGCTATAATGATAATAAGTCACCTCAAATTCCGTTTTCTCCGGCATTTCAAAGTGAGGTAACGGCGGAAAACATTACAGTGTATAAAGCGAGAGGTAATAACCTGAGGAATAGGAAATTTAAAGGAATAAATAAAATCCACATTTTAAAATAATTAGGTTATACAGAGAAAAAATTGAAAAATAAAAAGCAAAGCTTTAAATATAATTCACTGATAGGGTAATTTATCGGACAAGATTATGGAAAAGGCCTATGGTGGAGGCGAAATTGTGTTCATGTGCTGGAGAACGACATCAAATTGCTCAATTGATTCCGCTAATGAAATTCGTCGGTCGCAGCAGGGAATATTAGAATGAGGCACATTACGACGTGCCTACACCATCTCCTTTTCATATTTTATCTGTTTTCTTCAATCCCTGTTTATTAACCTATAATTCTTTAACTCTGATTGTTTTGCACATTTTCATGTTTAGTCTAAAGATAATATCTAGCTGCGTATAGGTCTCTTTCTATCGGTTTCTCTCTCTTGCACACCCATATATTTTCTTACACTTCACTGCTTTCATCCAATGAACGTGAACAATTGGTGAAAAAATACGGCACCAAAGCTTATAATTTCAAAATAAAAAGAAATGGCTTAGTAAAGAAAGAAATTTGTGCCTTGTTCAGAACCGGCTACCGACCATAAATAGCATTGGCTAATGAAAAAGGAGCAGTCGAGTGTAAACAGAAGGGCGCGCGGTGCAAGGCTCAAAGTCCCACTGGTGGTGAAAAAGTTGTGTAAAATGGCTCCACTTTCTTATTAATGTTTTCTACTATATGGAAGAAAAGAGTTTACAACTTTATTTATTTTAAGCTGAAACAATCATCTAAATAAAATTATTTCGCACATTGGAGTTCGTATTAGTTGGTATAGGACGTACTCAGTTGATTGAACGTCATTAAGTCCCGCAAAAGCTGTACCCAAGGGTATCGAATTATTGATACACAATCCTAATGTGAGTGACAAATTCGAAGTCCCGTCTGACAGTTTGCAAATGGCATGCTTGCTTAGAAAAGACGAATTAAATTATAAAGTAAAATGGTTTTTTTTTTCATTAAATACCATTTTTATGATTCGTCTAGATATGACATGAATAAATGGACTAAAACTAAACTCTTATAGGAACTTTGAAGTATTTATTAAGTAAAGTATAGCGTTTCTACTATTAAAATTGTAGGAAAGTTTTGAATAATATATAATTTGCTACTTTCCAAATACAATCAATTTTTTTAAATCTTAAGCTTAATGTACAATGCTATTCTGCAACTTTCACAATGTTATACTTTTGATCTACATCTATCTTTATATTCATCTAATAAAAATCCAAAATAAATGCTGATGTTTTTTGATACTTTACCATAATTATGCTGACATATTTCTTCAAGAAAACCTATCTAAAAGCAATTTCAATTCACATTATGCTTTATATTTCTCTTACTGACCATACTAGTAAAATTCGTTGGCTATTTTGGACTGTTTCGATGCGGTCTTTTAAAATACTTTTGTAGTGAAATATAACTATATATTCCAATTCTTCTTCCAACATTACTACGATATTTTACTGAATTATTAAGTATTGAAATTGAGGAACTTTAGCAACAAATTAACAAGTTGAAAATCATCTTATGAGAAAAATATAAATGCATTTTAAATTTGTATCGTAGTTCATGAAGTTCTTATAAATATGAGACTTATTTCAGAAGACGACAATAACCAATATTATCTAGCATTATTTAAATTAAGGAACTAGCCTCTTGGAAAACCAACTTTCATTAACTGAACAATGCACAAACCTCAATACAAATATGAAGTAATGTGCAAAAATATGAGACTTTCGACGAATCGGGATTTGGTTAGAATCGTAGAAAACATCCCAGATTTCAATATGCTTCAGCGAATTCATATTCAGTTATCTCATGGCTAACACCAATATTTATGGAAAATTGACAATAATACACATTCATATCAAAAGTTATAAACATTTATAACAAGTTCATACGCCTAATGCAGGTGATTTATTATTAAATATATTCAACTATTTATAGCAGTTATCAACACTTATAAAAGTGTGGTGAATGAAATTTCTTTGGATAGGATTTTCAATGAACAAGCGCTAATCACAATAGAAGTAAGCTTGGGTACGACCATGAACGTATTTAGAGATTTTTACCTATGGTTTACTTAACTAATTTAAACGCTAGAAACGTTTTTTGATTCTAAACTTTCTAGTAGGCAAAATTTGAAATATAATTAGTACAATACAGATCAGACCCTAAGAATGAATTTTATTAGGTTTCAGAAAAAAAAGCAAAAGAACCAAGTGCGAAATAGAGTATCAAATGAGCGTATATAAGTAAGAACACGATCAATATTCCAATGAAAATATAAAAGATATATGATATATAATTGAATGTCCCTTTATGAGTAATAAAATGATTCTTCAGTAGATGCAATTCTTGTAATTAGACTTTTTAATGATAGGTAGCTATGCAAGTAGTAATTTGGTTGAGTGAAAAAACAGCAATAGAGAATATCAAAATCTATAAAAAGTGATTTTAACTTTCATTTGAAGAGTTATTTAGAAGCTAAGAAAAATAGTTACATCATATTACCCTCCCTGACTAACCATCACAGAAACATAATAAAAGCACATTCGATTGCATGTGCCCCATTTCACTCTATTTACGTTAGAGCGATTTAATAACAAAGCATGTGGTATTTTACTATTCACATCATAATTATGTGTCAAAAGCAACGTTCTGTTTGACATACTGAGAAATGTAATGTAAAAATTATTTTAAAGTAAGCGGTTAATAGTATAAATTTGTCCGCTTTATCCCAGCTGAAAACAGAAAGCGTAAAGAAAAAAGTACACAATACTTCACAGTAAAAATTATCTTATATGTAATTTCAACCTATGAAGTCCTATGATATACTTTATAACAATGACTGTTGAATGAAAAGCTTAGCTGCGATTTTCATGGATATTTAAGATACATCTTACTAGGCAATAAGTATTCATTAATTATAGCTGGAAATATGACACAATTTCTCTTCCGTTCTTAGCTTTTGGCATATTCAAACTTCAAGACACTTACAACTGTATTAGTAGGAGACCACGCCCAATTTTATTGACAATCATTGAATAGACAACCTTAAATAGGAGTGATGCTTAGTTTAGGCTGGATTATACCAATGCCGTTGCCTGCGCTTCTTTGTTATTAGGGTTGTTATGACCGATTCTTTTAAATCATAAGTTGTTGTGAGAATCTATATTAAAACTACTATAAATTACATTCCTGCATTTGCTAAAAAGTGTTTATTGTTACATGAGGCTAGCATGAAACTGAGGAGCGTGGTTACGCTAATGACTATCATATGCCTTAAATTATAACGATTATGTATAAAAAAATCTTTTAATTGAGCAGAATAACTATATAATATTTTCACAAGAAATGCACTAATTATAGAACATTTGAAATCTTTGTAGACTTCTACTGTAGGCATCCAGTATTGGTGCATTAGTTAACTTGCGTCTTTTCACATCCGCAATGGGACTAAAATTCGTTATAGAACAAATAACTACATTGTGGTCCTCATGGTCTTCTTTTTATTATTTTTGTGGAACGGATTTATTCAAATTTAATGCATTGGACCAAAATATATATAGATAAGTGGGATATACGGAAAAAAAGATATATCTCATGAAAAAATATTCGTTTCAGTGTTTTAATGACTAAACAAAGAAAACAGCGAAAAGATGAGTCAAATGGTTCGTATGATAGCAATAAAATACGAAAATTGGATGAATATTCCGCTACTTCGGAAACCAGTATTTTTAATGATGCTAGGAAGCATTTTGAGAGCAGCGACCCACTTGATGTCTGTATCGTAGATCAGGTTAGTTATACGTAGAGGTTAAGCTAAAGTGATCAGCATAACTGTTCCTTAGAGCCACCTGCTTCGTTTATCATCTCGAATAGTATGCTAGCACATTTATCCATAAACCATATTTTGGAAATTGGGTCAAAAGTTACTAAAAGTTATTGTATTAGGTAACAAATGAATTTTTGCCTTTATAGGACACTTCTACTTAATTTTAGTATTTGGTACGACTTGAAATGATGGGCACTTCAGATTGTCAACTACATGTATCGAGTATCTACAATAGAGGAACAAGGGAAAGCGCACACTCTTCTCCTATCTCTTTTGCAAAGATGCAATACTTGGGCGGATGTAAATTCCTATATAATGAACATCACCAAATAGCTTATTTCATATATCTATTCATTTTATGTAGTGTTTCAGCTCAGAATTCTTCTGGAAAAATCAAATTTGGCAGAAACGAAGTATCTCGCTCTTCAAATTCTAGAAAATATTATTTTAGAGGGGTAAGAGGCTTTCATTTTATTTCTGCTATATTGCTTAGTTCAGAAAACTTCTGTTGTTTATAAACTTATTTTAGATGGAAGTCAATAGACGATATACTAAGGTCTATTATTAAGTCAGTATTGCTTGAGAATATGAATAGTATAGTTACTACTACTGAAAATATTGATAAATATCTTTTAAATAAATACGGTTTCTTATTGATTCAGGTATGTGTCTTAAAATAGACTTGAAATTTTTTTACTTGCGAAAACCAAGTTTATTTTTGACTTTTAAAATACAAAAGTATAAGATTTTACCTCATTTTATTTTAGTTATAATCAGTGACATTATGTTTTAATATTTATTTTTCAACAAGATTTGTTACGTTAATCGAATAATAATTATTATTATTTAAAAGAAATATGAAAACAAATGCAATTATTAGTTTTTACACTTACTGAAAGTTATATGGAACATGATACATGAAAGAGAATAATTGTTTTATTGCGAGTATTTTAAATTGTTCACAGCTTGATTCAGATTATTAAACAAGAATCTCCAGATACTAGAGCGCAATTTTTACATGATATCGTTAAATCTTGTTCTATGTCTGAGAAAACATCTATTTACAACCTGGAGCTTTTGTGTTTAATTAGGTATGGATGTGGAAGACTACTCGGTAGTTTATTTATATTTCAATTGCACTTATTATATTAAAATTAGAAAACATTACCTATTGTGGACTTTAGGTTTCATGAGTAATTGCTTGGTAGAAACTATATTATCATTCAAATTAGTGTATTAGACTTTCATTTCAGTGAAGAAATCTTTGACTCTGGTCATCCCAAGCACACGCAAGCAAAGATGAGACATTTAAGAGATGAGTTTCTTCAACACTTCGAGATAATATTGGATGTTTGTTCTAGTATTCTGGTTAGTGAGTTAGATAGTAATTCGGGTGACGTTAATTGAATTTAATATTTTTATGCATTTTCAGAATGATCCAAGCTCATCTCTAGTGGAACCAGCTTTGGTTGCATTACGACATTTTTTAACCTGGATGCCAATTCGTTATGTTCTTAATAGAGGCATTATTTACCTACTCAGTAACAAAGTGATTATTTTAATTATATTTTTATAGCGAACTTTTTATTATTGCTAACGAAATATTTGATTCTGTTAATGTGAATATAAATTAGTTAAAAATTTAATTGATTATAGATATTTTCAATGGTTCCATTTCGTGTTATGGCATTGGAGTGCCTTACAACTATCGTACAAATTGAAATTGACCCTACTAAGCATGGTAGTTCTGGATATGCAAACAATCTTAAGTCTATGTTTTCTACTCTTATGTTTAAGGTAAGTTATTAAGTACAGTAATACGAACCTTAAGGAAACTAGTGGTTCTATTTTTTAAATAATCTAGGAATAAATTTGCCTCGTATCACATTTAAATTTAAATCTTCCCGTCGTTTTTTTCACATTTTAAATGTACTTAATCTAAAGTTGTTAGTTGAAATCTTGATTTTCTGTTTTACCCTAGTCTTAACTTATTTTATTATTTTAGGTTCGCGATTCGTTAGATGCAAACCCTGATTTACAGGGAATATTATTGGAAGCATCAAGTGAAATCCCACGTAGTCAAGAACAACTTTATATAATAAGTCTAGCCAACTTCCTCTTTAATTTTTTGAAGAATCATCTTACACTTGTAGAAGTTAGTTTCGTATACTTTAATTTAAGCACTTCCTGCTTATTATTAACGAGCATTTATATATCTTACTATAGTATTTGCCTTTCACACGTTTAGTAAAAACGGGTTGTATCCATATAAATTAATTTTAGTTAAAGATGTCTCAGATGTCCCCACCTTCCTTAAGTGAGGAATATATGTATGCTCTGGAACTACTTCTTGTATTCACTGTGGTAGATGATTTTGACCTGGCCAGGGTAATTTGTTTTTTCAAATTTTGAATGTTTAAGTATTATTAAAAATGTCTTATTTCCTAGATATGTGCTGATTTTTGGTGTTGGTTCACCCGTGGATTATACTGCGAAATTCCTCCACTACTTTTCGAAATAAGAACAAATCTGCATGCGTAAGTTGTGAAAATAATTTTGGAAATGATTTTATGCTAATTAAAGTACCTTTGCAGAAATATTTTGTCCCGTTTGCGACATG
This sequence comes from Heterorhabditis indica, assembly GCA_020740425.3. NCBI lineage: Eukaryota > Metazoa > Nematoda > Chromadorea > Rhabditida > Heterorhabditidae > Heterorhabditis > Heterorhabditis indica. The sequence continues at coordinate 84,079 of JAJAVP010000144.1, read as the reverse complement.
TTTTCATAGGAATTATGAATAAGCCTCTTGATGTGATGTCTATTGATCAAGTCGAGGTACGTCATTGTTTAACTAACGAGTTCCCTCAATAAGAGTAACCATAATTCATTATCTGTTCAGTTTTTACATTCGTAGAAAGATTATTTTAGTTTCTTTGTTTTATGTAGTATAGATTTCCTAGTTAATTAGGAGAGTGAAAGCTAAACTATTAGTTGTTCAAAATTTACCCTAAGTAGCGTTAGATCGTTCCGTGGAAAACTATGTTCTTGTGGCATCATTTCTGTGGTTTACATTTTTGTTGGTTATGACAAAAAATATTGTAAAATCATGAAAACGGGCAGCATTGGAACAACACAAGACATAATAATTGTTGTGCTAGTTTTTATTTTTGTAAGAATGAAGTTTTGTACATTAAAATTAAATAACTGGAATATTTGAAATTTTACCGAGGGAATTTATATGTATAGAATAATGGGTTATGGACGGGAGTAAAATTGTTTAGGAGACATATCTGTCTATATTAAGGTAAAGCATTTCATGAAAAGTGGATAGTATTTAATCAAGAGAAGGAGGATATATCAATTGGACAAAAAGCACTGATTTATAAGGTTTTATAACCTCGAAATTCAACAAAAATTGCCACAAAGATTCAATGTTATGTAGATACTGCTTTAATGGGCGAGAGCTAACAAAACACCAAATCCATAGATATCATGTTAATTTCTAATAACAAGTGGGTTTTCCATAATGAAAATAACCACTTAAAATTAGTAGAGTAATAGAAAAATATGGTGTTGGAATTAGTGCTGTCGGGAAACTAGGTTCTTAAGCCGTCGGAATTGATTTTAAACAACATTTTTTACTGATCTTAAAGAAACTTTTCTTATAGTCTACGGAGAAGGTACGAGACACTGATGTTATAGACTTATACTATACTAGATGTGAAGTCCTCATATATCTTACTCGTCTTAATGGACAGGATATGGTCTATAATATCGAAAAAGAATTGAGTAAGCAGGTATATTGCGGCATGTATAAATCTATTAAATATAAGAAGCTTTCGAATTAAGTATTATCTTAGATGGGTGATGAATTTTCCGCGTTGAAAATAGTCAACCTTTGTTACGCTATCGGTGCAATTTCTGGTGTGTTATCCAGTGATCATGAAAGATTATTAGTCGACAAAGTGCTATGTGGTATGTTTAGAATTTCTTAACTTTCAGTAAAACTGGTTTATCAAAATGTAGTCTCATATATTATACTTTAAAAAATGTTTTTATTAGATGCTTTTTTTCATATGTATTTGCATTTTTGTTAGCTAATTAATTGTTTAATAAATGTTCTAAGACTTACTTCTTTTGTACGACTTGAAACATGCTGAGAGTACTGAAACGGATACATTGATATCGACTGGAATCATGCACGTGTTTAGTCAATACCCGGAGTTTCTCAATGAAGAGTGGCCTTTATTAAAGAAAGTAAGTTCCACTCATTGTTTTAGTTAGTTTATTTTATTTTTTAATCCATTATGAGGATTTTTTTTAGCTTGTTTGCAAATTGATTGATTTCATGCGGTATGTCAACGAAGATCTACGTCACATGGCGTGTTTAGCATTTCTTAAAATTGCTATGAAGTGTAGATGCGCATTCGTCATCGTGGGTATTTTTTCCTTCATATATAAGAAAAAGCTGCAATGGAAAGGATTATATCATTTTGATACAAACACTTTTTACTAGTGGCATCCTACTGAACCAGCTCCATTTCTTGAATATATGTTAGCTAATATTAAAGGGATCACTTTCAAGTTAACACAGTCTCAGGTATGATTTTTATTCTAATGTATACAAGGATATTAAAAACTTATCCTATTTATCACTCCAATATTACTTTTTTTTGCAGTGCGAAAGAGTCTTTATCCACTATAAAATAAATATTTAAAATACTAGTTTTTTTTAACAGCACGATGTTGTTTACAAATCCATCGGTTACATGATCATTGCTCAGCAAGATGCCAACTTACAAAGAAAGTCTTTGGAACAATTATTAGTATTTCATAACCGCTTATGGCGAGAAATTGTAAAAACAATAATGCGTAAACAAAGTGTGCTGAGTGACTTACAGGTTAGCTGATTTATTACGGCAATTCTTTAATAAAATAAAAAATCCCACCTAATTAATTTCTACAGATTTTAGGTTCTTACTTTTCTGCAGAAAGTCCTGAAGACAAATATAGCTGTGTGTGAATCACTTGGGGCGGTTTTCCATACTCAAATAGGTTTTATCTACTGGGACATGCTTGCCATCTATAGTTTTCTTTCGAATAATATAATTAAAATTATCACCGGGAGTACTCTGGAACCGCTTGCTGTAATTTTGATATACTTTATATCTAACGGTTTTTTTTGTCTAAATAAGTAACTCAATATGCTTTCCATTTTTAGTGCGATATATTGAAGAAATCCGTGGAGACAAAAAAGGAAATCCTTACACTGTTACACACATTTATACGACGATGTAAAAACTCTACAGTTAGTTTTTCCGAATTGTTCCATTACGTTTATTTATGAGATTAACTAGGCATTTGTTTTATTTTAGGATTTTCTTAGTTGTATTGTTCCTTCATTATTGGCAACTATTCTTTCTGATTACCGAGGAAATGTAGCTGGTGCTAAAGAGAGCTTAATATTAACTCTTCTCATTGAAATTGCAACTGTAATGGAAGTCAGTTCATAACCAAATTACGTGAAATAGTTTTATTATATTAGCATTTTTTCAGTCAATATTTTCTAATCGCGTACCAAGTATTATGGATGCGATCCTTATGCCAACATTGCAGATGATGCTCGAGGAGAAAGTGGTGTGTCTATGTAAAGTTCTAGAAATCATGTATTTAACTAGATTTTGTTGTAATCTACATTTCGGACTTCTGAATATGTATAGATCTATAGGTGTTTCCTGAGAATTTCTTATGCTACTTTCGTCTGTTGCTGTTACTTATTACAAAATGGTGTCACATTATACTTCAAATACCTGATGTTCAACTGAAACGCACAGTAGACAGTGTTCAGTGGGCTATCCAAAATTCTTTAAGGGATATCGGCAAAATCGGTATGGTCGTATGGCTATTTCTTATAAAGTAAATTTATAAAAGCAATTTTTAGGTCTGGATATTCTAAAAACTCTTATGATAATGGCTGCAAAATTACCTGAATCCATTGCGCAACCTTTTTTTAAAAGGTACTACTTGTGTATTGTAGAACACCTCCTTGGTGTAGTAGTCGACAGCAACCAAATTTATGTTGTAGGTATGTAATCCTTGAAATAGACTTTAGTAGAATAAACTGTGAATTGTTTTAAAAAATCTGTGAGTATATTTTTTCCATAAAAGTGATCTTGCCCTATATTGGGTCTTCGAACTTTATACAAAAATCCTCAGTAAAGATTTCATATTTTAAGTAATTTAAATTATATTATACTATGTATGGTTTGTTTATTTATTTTATTTTTATGTGGTGTATATTATTAATATTTAGGTCTTGAACCATATGCTGAAATTTTTTGCATATTATTTCAAGTGTGTGAGAATTCGATTAAGATTCCACTCAGTGATGGTAATCCAAGTCAGAGCAATATGGAATTTGTATTTTCACATATTGGAAGTTGTATTCATCGACACTATGAGAATATGACACTGTTAGCCATTAATTTTTTCACTATTAATATTATCTTTAGTTGAAGTAGAATTACTAATTTACCAGAAAAATAAGTCGCATTTTTAGGGATCAGATTCGTCTAATCACTAAAGGTTTTTTTAATTTTAATAATGATCCCATTCGGATGAAGGGACATTTGAAGGACTTTCTTGTACATATAAAGGTACGTGTAGATAGAGAAACGTAAAAATTACTTCGTTTTCTACTTGAAGGTACACCATGCTAATGACCCTGCGGATTTATATTTGAACGAATTAGAGACTGAAATTATGGTGGGTGAGGATAGAAGGAGAGCGATAGCAGACGTTGCTAAATTCTATGCAAGTCACGGATAAAAATTATTGATTCATTCATAGGGTATTGTATATAACATATACTAGCGAATTTTATGTAAATATTACTACAAACAAACTTTTAAAATACTGAGATAGATGTCATTATTTTCCGTACATTTTACGGTTTCTTATGATTAATCTTTTATACTTAACAGTTTTTAAGCCGAATTATATTAATGTCATGAATCTTAAAATGTATAAAGATGTATCATATATACATCCAATTTATTGGATTAGTCTCATAGCTTAATCAGAAGTTCCCAAATTGTCTTTCAAATATTACCTGCCTATACCTCATGCTACGTGGCAAGTACCTGGAATCCATCAGTTAATATCAAAACACGTTTATCATGTTGTAACAACAGGCAAGGACGCTTTCCCCATATCACCATTGCTCCTCCATTAAGTAGTTTGGTTAGATATTTATTTCTCTTTCATTTAAGTGGCACCCCTTTTCCTACTTGTTATTAAAATAAATTATTCGGTTGTCTTATCTGTTTTGATTTCTATTTACTCCTGTATCATGGTTTATTAGGCTCATAATTTATCGAAATATGTATACACCGAAATGCCAAATTATCAACGAGTTTTAGAGCTAACGCTTCAATAGGTTGATTCTCCAGAATGAAAGCAGTGGTGTTTATACTGACACTAACTACATGTGCTTATGCTTGTGACATAATTGTACATGTCAAGTCTGATACTGATGAAAAGTTTTCCGCTCAGGTCACCGCTAGTAACGGAAAAAAGAGTGATAGGTTGGTGAAAGAAAATTATTAGATCAAGTCAGTAACTTATGGGATGGAAGTGAAAATGCAGGTGGTCATACACTAAAAGGTTAGAAAAGAATACTTTTCAACAACGCGCAGATGAGTGTGGTCTCAAGGACTGGGAGATCGCAACGTTTGACAAGATGGGAAAAGAAGTACATAATGTAAAAGTAAGTTGAAACCATGGCATTAAAATATTGATAGTAAAGCTGTAATAATATTGTTTGCTAGTAATATGCTCTTAAACCAAACAGAGTTTTCTAATATAAAATGTCAATTCAACACAACCAGTCTATTCATAGGGAACCGTAGATTTTAGAGGATCTATAAATCTTATTAGTGAGAATTACAATGAACAAGCACAAATCGAAGATATACTGAGAAACCCTTCGAATATCAGTAGCATTAGCACTGATAAGTATTTTTAGGTCATTCTAGATGGCATCGGGCGTGTGACGTACAAAGTAGGTGATGATCTAAAGCCGGTTCAGAAAGATCGTCAAGGCGCAATATGTAAGGGCGAATGCGCGCCGCTTTAGATGGGACTTCAAATAAATTATTCACCTCGAATTCTATTGTAAGTGCAATTACCCTGACAAGTTTGAATTAGTATGACCTGATCCACATTTAATATCTCAACGACGATTAGATTAAAACCACTTTAGTTGAAAATCGAGGTAAAGACCAAAAGAGTAAGATCAAACTATTCTATACGAGAAAATCAAATACTCATCACGACAAATCATAAAATAGGTAAATTATGCACAATAAGGACTTCATAAGCTGTACACTTATACTCATGAGTACAATTAATTTAAAGAGAGGAACATTAAATAACATTCATCAGTTGTTGAGTGCCTTTGAACGTTATCCAAGAAAAAAGGCATCAAATTTTCCGGATAAAAATTCCACAATCAATAGATGGTCAGTTTAGGAATCGAATCGACATTTTCTCTTCAATATCAGTTTTTTCCATGGCCTGAAATTTGGTGTGAAATGTTTTGTTAGTAACACAAAAGAATAGATTGAATATATTTAAAATTATATGGGTTACATGTACATACCCTACAGAATTCATCAAATGAGATTTTCCCATCGTTATCTCCATCAGCTTCCTCTATCGTCCTATCGGCGATTTTATCTAGCTAAAACAGCTTTCGTTACAATAACTAATTACACTGCTAGTACATGTATACTTTATGTTTAAAATCTAGATAAATTTATAACAGCTTAAATGGCATAAAAAATCAACATTCATTATTGAGCAGTCGGTAAGGACAGGACAAAGATTATACCTGTTCTGCTGTAATATTTGCGCCGACCATGCTGTTGAGGATTACTTTGAACTCTTCCCTCGTAATGTAGCCATTTTTATTCAAATCGTACATTTGAAAGGCAACTAAAGTACAATTAAACGTTATAGAAGTTAAAAAATACCCAAATATTATAAATAATACTACTCACATTTCAGCTTTTCATTTCGTCCATTGAGCGCATTTTTCTTAGATCGATTAATTGGTTGGAAGTGAGCCAAAATCCTCACAAATTGGCGAAAGTTTAATTGTTGCTCATTTTCACCACTAGAACATTAATAAATAACCTCTGTACATTTCAAAAATACTCATACAATTGCTTACGCTAGAGTGAAGAAGGCATCAATTATCCGGTCTCCGAGAGGATTGACGGCTAGTTCAGGAACGTTCAAAAAGTCATCACGTGATAGAAAGCCTTGTCCTAAAATACCCATAGCGGTAGTGGCAAGAATCTACGTGGTTTATTCACCATGGAGAATTTCCAACAATTACCAGTACGAATCTTTAATATAAAGAGATTTCCAACCTTAGAATGAAATAATTTTCTGTACTGAAATCGACTAACCTTTCTTATCGAGAGATAAGAACCTGCTGTAGAGGCGTACAATCTGATTTCTATTGACTGAAAGTAACTACTGAATGGTTGAAACACAAAAGAAGTTATATTTTGTATTAAAGGAATAATTCACTCACATTCCGTTTCCCTCACAATTTCATCAATTTCATCATCACGAAGCATTAAAGAACTGCTGTTGCCCATCTTAAATCTGAAACACTAGTAATTATGTTGAATGAATTGCAAAAAGAAAAAATTAAAATTAAAATACATCTGAAGAAACGTAAAACACTGAACTTGACTTTCGAGCAGTGGAAAAGACGGATTGCTACGAGCGAAAGCAAGCGCAAAATGATAAGAAACAGGCATTATATTAAAAGAGTTCATAAACTTTGTATTTTAATGATACAGTACGCTATATTTTATTAATAGTAAATACTGAGAAAAAATAAGGGTGATATCATAGCAGTCTTATCTGTTTAAGGTTATATTCGTAACAGCCCTTATATAAGACGTTCAAACGGCCATTGCTCTAATCATAAAGCAAATATACAAATCAATATAATCTAACGATCATCATCGAGGATTACTGGAAACTTTATGGAACAAAAGAGACAACATCACTAGAGCTAATTTTATAATTCAGGAATGAGAATCATTAAAAAGACTTCATCATAAAATTTGAACATATTAAAATCTCAATTAAGCAAAGTTAATAATCGATCTTGTCACGAGATTGATGGATTTGATGGGCATAGACCGTGGGTAGATGATTGCATGGCAGCCACACAACTGGTTCCGTACGACCACACTGATCATTCTTAAGGCCCAGAAGGAAATATGTATCTTGCCCAAATATTAGAAATTTAAGCTAAATAGAAAAAGTAACCAATGGGGCAATAATGTCGGTCTTTTTTTAATGCACTTAGAAAGAGAAAAATGCAAGTGGATACAAGAGATGGTTTGTAGCATGGCATTTTAGGGATTTCAAACCCAATAATAGGTAATGCAACTATAAATCATGGCCACCCAACATTTGTTGGAAAACAATTGGCAATCCATCACGAGACTGGAGGTACTAAACAATATAAACACTTTAAAGCGCAATCATGCACGATGGAATATTCGCAAATCAATGTGATGCCTCATTTGTATTCCAATTTTTCCTGAAAAACTGCAATGTAACAACTAGTTGCGTGATTTCCATGTAGTGTAACATACAATCAGTCAGGGAGAGGTGAATAATAGATATTTAATCTAAAAATATCGAAATCCTGTTAAAAAAGACCTAAAACTTACTTTTTTCTGAAGATCATTTCGCCTAGAATATATAGGTGCGAACAAGAGAGAACGCGTATAGGAATAAAGTGAATGGTTCCAGAGACTATTATCACCCCAGCTCTAGCACAGCAATACAATGTCTAATGGATGACAGGCACCACGGGGATGCAAGTGATTAGCGATTAATTTGGATGATTCACAAAAGGATAGGATCGTGTTTTTCGGTCATATCTAATGAGACGTCCTTCTCTTCTAATAAAGGGTAATTAAATATCTAGAGCATTAAATGTAATCAAGTACGATACAATAAAACCGTCTAAACCGGATGCATCTGTATCGAAATTATTGCTGATAGATAGTTGCATAAATCCCCTGGCAATAATAACAGTATGGTACAAAACTACAAAAAAAAACTTAAAGAATAAACCATGGCTAATAGGTAATAGCAGCTGAATAAAAACGTACTTTTGGTACTATAGTACACACTTGATAAGAGAGTAGATGAGCATAACAGACTATCCCACCAAACAAACTCAGTGTATAAATCAACACAAGCTATAAGATACATCACAAGTCAAAAAACAGGCATACCATATAAATATCTGGATTATATTACAAGTATAATGGTGATGTTATAATTATTAATCACATAATAAAACTTCATGTGGGAAAAATTTCCATTTAGACAATTATTCTCACTATTTAAAATAATTTTTATAACAGAATTAGGAGCTATTAACAACAATAAGTGACGAACGATAACAATGCGTTAAGTACAATGTAAAATATCACTACATTTAATTCACATAAACCTATTTAAATCATATAATAAACGTAAAATTGTCAAGGTAGATCACATGGTTACCTTTGTAAAAGTTCAGTTTACGAACTGCAAAATTTTAAATTAGTTTTAAATACAGATATGAATGCATATTCCTAACTCTCCACATATTTAGACAATAATAGTTATTGTAAAATTATTTAATCAATGCTAAATATCAACATAAAACAAACCAGTTCTTAGGAGCCCGTGATCTATTTGGGTTGAATTTCTCAATGCTTCCATCCTCCACTTCACTTTCGTTAACTGAGTCGCTATCAGTATTATTACTACTTTCATCAATCTCTTCATCTATATCGCTGCTGCTAAAATAGTGTTCACAAAGTTGATCCCACTTCACTTTAAAAAAAAAACTCTCAAATATATTTTCAAAAAGTTTCTGAAAGATAAGGCACATCAAAGACCATTAGACAATAAAACATACTCAGGAGGTAACATATCAGCATCAATCATTGGGTGATCATCCTCGCCTTTTCCACCTCGACGTGCATAACGAGTCATTTGTTCGGCTTGAGAATTAAATCGCAATGGCCACCTAAAGCATAACTCTGGTTCCATGACGTAAATGGTAGCAGTTCTTACGCTCAATTTCTACTTCATATTTCATAAAATTGAATAATTAATAAATTCGCAAGATCCTAATTCAAAAACTTACTTATTACGTTCTTTGATATAAAGTATGTTTTCTCCATCAAGAACATGTTCTATTTCGGCTTTAACCTACAAATAAATGTCAATAGAAAATATACCACGAAAAAAACTTCGAATACAATTTGTATAAATTATTAGAGATGGAAAAAATGAGGCATACCAAAAACTAAATTATTTTTTATCCAACTAATCCAAACATTATTAAACAAATAAAGTTGCTTGAGATTATATAGAAGATAATGCACATTACCTTATCACCTTCATTAATTGGGCGAATTACAACAAACTGCCCACGACGAATCCAAACTGCTTTCCTGAATTTGGTTGGCATACTAACAATATATGTCTCACCAAATTCATCTTCTACCTGTAAGTGTGTTTTTGCTTAGTTATTTTCAATAAAGCACTGAGACTTCATAATTACTTTCTTTCTCCAAAATATTTCAATTGAAGCTTCCATTAAGTCAGCTTTAACAAAATATCGGTCAAAAATTTACTAGTTACATATAATTCAAATTCAAATATACTAATTATGATAAACATTAACACTTAAGTTTAATGGGAGTTAGAGCGATAACATGATCTGAACTTTGATAATACAGATAACTGAGACATTTGTGACTTAAAAAAGCCCGAAATATGTTTGGATGATAATCAGACCTCATGCAAATTATTTCCTCTTGCACCTCTTACTTGCGCAATTATATCTCCATCAACAGGTGTATACAGTTCTGACTCGACCTAAAACTACACAATTACTTCTCACTATAAAAATGGAATTATATACCCATAATCTAGCTTCAGAAAATCTATATCAAATTACACTTCTCATTTAAAATATTAAACATTTCCACCACCCCACGTAGGATATTTTTAAAAGACTTCAATATTTCGTCAATTAACGAAATTTAAATGGACAATTATGACAGATAATAAGAGAGAACTTGCCTTATGTGTGACATATCTTCGTTTACTAGCAACAGACATTGAAGATACTTGCCTTATTAAGTTGTACTACGGAGAAGATATCCAGAGAACGGTAACCGAGATGCAAGTTTAGGTGAGGGAGCCCGAGAGACTTAGCGGCGGGTCAACTCGTCCTTTGTGATTGGTCAAATGATTCTTTTCGTTTAATGTCTGGGGTCTCTCGTCAGATACTATCTCATGGCTACGACATGACGGGCCAATTAACCGACTGGGGTAGATCATTAATAGATAAATATTAAATGTGAAGGATTCATTAATGTTTTGAGATATCAGAGTAGTGAATAGCGTACAGATGAAGTTTATAATGTGAGTGGCTTAATTTGGATTTTTTGCAGTCATTTTACTACGATAATTGTCTTATTTAATACTTATATTCTTTTGGTGCTTGTAATTATTTGNCGAAACCAATGGTCGAATGTGTCTGCGCTCTAGCTTGGTAGGTTGCCAATTACGGGCGATGCTTCAATCTGCCGAGTTCTCTGTAGACCTAGATGGTGAGGTTTATAGGTATGAAGTACCTTTAATACTGTAAGTAATGTTTATTGATCATAAAAATTTCCAGTTAGGTTTTACTATGGTATTTGAAAGAATCCGTTGATAATGAGACACCTATAAGTTATCTACTAATAAAAAACATTTTCCAATTTTCGTACTAATTGATTTCAACATTTCGAAAATATTTTTTTGGGATTTATAGGTTTGGCTTGAATCTACGGTAGAATAATAATTCCAGTTTCTTAATAATGCCGAAAGAGGTCGCTGTTGGAGGATTTAAAATATTTGTTTAAAAAGATGAGCTTGACCAGCTACGTGAAAGATTTAAAGAAAGTGTTCAAATCAAAGACCTAGATGAGTGGGAAACTGTTACCGCCGTAGAATTTTTTTCGGAAAATCATTCCCAAATAAAAAATTAGTTCAGCATAATGCCATCTATCGTTGATCTTCAGATGCTTTAGGAGATATAAATGATTCAGTAATGGCAAAGTTTAAAAGAGACTTTAAACTTCTATGGGATGCAGCACGGAAATCCTATCATAAGGTCCATTGAATTTTTTTAGTTGTTTACTTGAATAAATTATGCACATCTTCTATTTTTTTAAATTAAAAGTGGACATCTAAGAGTAGACATTTAAACATTCCTTGTATTTAGGTAGTTTGGCAACACTTCCTCATAGTATGCATCGCCCAGGTGTTTAAATTAAATTTCTTAATATTCATTTTTAGCATCAATTCGAGAAATACACGTCGAAGACTTTTCTCGAAAAGCTCGACACTGCAATGGGTTGTACCACTCCACACATCTTTCAGGCTACCGAGAAAATCTGCTCTGCTGCAGTGTATGGGATGAAGCAGCTAAAAAGTCGGCATAAAGCTGAAATCATACAACTATTTTAAATTCTTTTGTCGCTTTGTTCTAGCCAATGCTGACTTAACGATGAATTTGCATCTCTATGATAGTTGGTTCTATGCAGAAAGGTATTATTTACAATATTGAGACCATTTTTTTCATTTGCAAGGCATTTACAACTAGTTATAACTAGTTGTCCTAAGGGCAAACTGAACAAGGCAGAATTGTACTTGGGTAGCCGAAATTAGGACAATAGATTTTTTATTAACTTTGAAGCCATAGAAATTAGAATCAGCCCTTTTGTGGTTATTCTTTGTAACAATCTTAATGTTAGACGAGACGGGAAAAACTCCCAAATGAAAAAATTGGTATTTTGGGTACAATAGTTTCTCGGAAGGTATTGTTTGTGTCGAAAGGAGCTGTTTCTCTCTGATTTGAGACTCCATGGGCGAAAAACGATCTCACCACCGTCCTGTGTTTTCCAAGAAATAATTTTGTAATTTCTACGCAATATCCATGACTTCGCTTGAAGTAATTGAGGGCATAGGATATGTTTCTGTAAAATTTTAAGAATTACCGAGAGTACTGTCACAAACATCGCACCTACTTACTCTTTCTTTTAAGTCTTCTAATGAAAAATTCTCGGTATGGCTCATTGAAATAAATTAGGCACAGAGTTGCAACAATCCCATAGTTGGATATCATCATCGTAGCCATGTTGTTGAGGATTTGAAGGCCCAGACGACCGTCGAAAGAACGGTAACACATAAATAGTAAGGGAACAAATAGAAATACGAAAGGCAGTATAATCTGGAAATCCTAGCCATGAAATAGTAATCATTTTAAGTAATTCGAAATGTAAGAAAGTACCTGCCACATTAGGGCAATCAAGAATCTTCTTTGCATTTGTCGAGTTCGGTTTGAGAAGTGTTTAGATCTCATTCGCAAAACAGAGAATATGAACAACTAAAGCGAGGATGACCAGAGCTAAATAATCCACTTTAAAAATAACCTAAGATAGCCTAGGCACAAGAGGACTTGGAAAGCACCAAACCTTCCCACCTGCAAATAAGATGCAGATCAATCTTAAGAGGTTGATTATCCAGCCATAGTAGGAGAAAGGCAAATAATAGACATTTGGAATTTTTAGTAACTCCATTGCTCTCGGATCCCACTGCAAACAACCAAAAGGTAGAAGGTTATCATATTAGAGAATCAGAAAATTCTTTAGAAACTCAATTTTTCCAGTGTTTCACTCCATTGGGAGGGGTCAGTATAAAGCAGTCTATAAATGGCATTTATTATAAAACTGGAAACGAATAAGTAGAGAAAAATACAGAAGCACAACTGCATTTGAGTCAGTTTGCTCCCGACAATGCACTGGTGACGGTAGAAAAACAATTCCATTATTGAAACACCCAAACCAAACATGAGAGTATCAAACAAGCCCTGGAAATATATGAGTATAAAAAATGTATTTTATTTAAATTAAGATTTCGTAATTTATATTTTAAAAACCTACAAAGCATATGAAAGTTGGTATCCCAAGGTTCATGATGAGAAACCCATGTCCTGTTACAGCTATTAGAGGAAAGAATAACACAGGTTGGTAAAGAAAGTTGATAAAAATGTCGATAGCAGAAGCCCAAATCTCAAAAATTAGTTATGTTCGGGAGAGTAAGTGGTGGTGATTTTACTCCTTGTACTTATGTTTTGAAAAAAGAGTCAACACCTAATAAATCGAATACAACGAAAGTATAAGGTGAAAAACCTGATAGTGGAGGAGATGCCACCGGTACGTTTTCATTTCTCTGCTGGATTCGAATATGATGAGGTACATTGCCAGTAGATTGAGAAAGAAACAGATAGGAGAACAAATCTTGTACAACAACAACAGCAAGTCGTTGTGGTCGTTGAAAAGAGTCGAGCTCTCCATTTCTTCAAAAGGAATAGCTTTTATCGTAGAGAAAATATCTGGCCTCTATTCGTTTAATAAATACATTCTTTCTTCGCATGTACAATAACAATGTAAATAGTGACAACAAAATGAATACTGGGGTACAAATAATGAGCCTCGTTACCTACAGAGTATCGCTAGCAACTCATCTTGTGATTTGTCAAACCTTTTTCCGATTTCTGTTTAATTAAATGAAGGTATGAGATGTATTTCTGAAGAATAAAGGAAAGTACTGAAACTGTTGTCTCACATTTACTTACCCTTTTTTTAGCATTCCAAAGAGGAATTCCAGTTTTGTCATCTGTTGGTAAAGAAACTTCTTTCTTCAACGAAGGGATTAGTATTCTATAACCTTCTTAACATTGAAAATATATTGCTGTCTAAAAATATTTCGTCTTTTAAAGTACCACTCAAGATCGTCTGACTAGAAATCACTTTGATAATCACTAAAGGGGAAAATGTTTGTGCTTTACTTGTTGAATTAATACATTTCTCATTCCTATGTGCAATAACAATTTGAACAATATGAGAGAGATTGACGGAATACAAATAATGAGCTCTGTCATCTACAACGTCAACACAGCTGAGACTTCGAGGGATATTTAATAAACGGAAGATGATAGAAGTTTTGCCCAAATTGTGAGAATTGATAAAATTGTTATTGCATCTGAGAACAAGAAATTTATAACAGATGAAGACGTCCCTTTCCACTTCAGTGGTTATGAATAAAATCAGCTCTTATGTAGAAATGGAGAGCTTGACTCTCTTCGACGACCACAACGATTTGCTACTGTTGGTCTACAAGATTTGCTCTCCTATCTGTCTTTCTCAATCTTATGGCAATGCACCTCATCAACTCTTTGGTTTTATTCTATTGAGAAGTGTGGATTAGCCCAGTTTTCTGTGTCTCTGATAAAGTTCCCATTTGATGTGAATGTATTGGACCTTTTTGTAGGTTGAGGGAGCTCGTGCTTTAGGGTTCTGCAGAAGTAACAATTATAGGTTATGGTTGTCTTAGCTTCATTGACTGGCGTGTAGAGTGTACAATATCACGATGTCTCTGTTGAGATGGTCAGAAAGACACTGAAAGTGGTACATAAGCAGGCATCGCATATATTGGTAGGATGACTCTACTGCTAATTTGTGGATTCATATTCTTTATTAGATACCTCAAAATTCCGTCTTCTATTTTGAGGTCATAGAGTGCAATAATTTTAGAAATGTCAATTTTCTTTTTGTTCTATTGTATTTCATTGAGCTATACATTAGTGCTAAGAACGTTTCTTCACTCATAGTAAAATACTGTAACATCTTGATATATATAGACAATTTACCTCCGGTAATTATCTATAAATGAACTATTCCAGCTAGTTAATTTTCCAATAACTTCGTAGTCGTGAAATAGTATTTGATGAGGCCTCTTAATTACTAAGCAAAAATATGATTAATTACGGAAATGGACGAGATATCTCATTCCCCTTAAATTAATTTTTTTTTAAAGCAAGATGAATTGGCTAGAGGCATCGCGGTTAGTGCTGTACTGTTAAGTTGGAGCGTGTAAAATTGAAATATTTATTTAGGCAGACTTCTGTTAAGCTGTTTTAGTTATATTGTTATTAACATTATGAATTACGCAAACGTTTTGTATAATTAGTAATTTTAATTATCTTTACTATCCACATTTTGTTTCTAATCAATTCTTTCTTTTAGAATTAAGTGTAATATCAATATTCTTAATAAACGGCTCGTCGTTCATCCAATAGCTACTTAAATGATTTTTTTTGCATTTTAAGAGATTAAAGTTGAAAATGTATGGGATGCTTTTGTTCTTTCAACAACCATTTAAAAATTATCTAGGTTTATAATGAGTGTTAATAATTTAACCCATGAACTCGTTCATTTCGTAGGTTTTATTTAAAATAGGTATTATCCATAATGCTTTTAAAATCATTACATAATAAATAGGATTAACTGTATAATTTATTTAATCGAATCATTCTTAAGTAAATATGAAACATATACTATATGTGAGATAGTATTGGATTATGTGTCTTTACGAATAAATAATAATATTAATTTCCCATATCCATATTTTCCATATCATTTTCCTATCCAACATTTTCTATGGAACCAATATTGGTCCTGTAACGTTTGAATTTTGTAAGTTCCGTTCTAAATGGAATCATAGATGATTTTACTAACTTTCCTGAGATAATGAACATTTTAAGCTATCATCACTTTAGAGATACAAATACAAAGTTATTGCTTTGTGTATAAGTGGTTCTACTAATTTTCTCTTAGTCGTTATTTCCAGCATAAATTATGCTGTCGTATAGCTCCATCCAATTGGACTTCTTAGAGCAATGCATGATTGGAGACGAATGGAAAGTGAAAGCAATGCTAAGAAGCAATAACGTGGACATATCATATCATCACCCAATAAACGGATGGTAAGCAGTTCCGATTGAAATTTCTTTTTTTTTAAATGTTGACATTGTTTCCCTAAACAGTGTAGCGCATGAGGGCGGATATTATAGTTTTTAAAATCATTCATAAGCTGCTTACTTTATTATAAAAAATAGCGTATATTGTAAGGAAAAGGGTTGTTCTGTTACAATCTAAGATTCGAGCAGTTTTATATTTAGCACTATTGGTACTGGTCTTCTTTCACTGTTTTTTCTTTGCAACGCTTATTTTTTTTCCTTGTTTTAAGTTATGTTAATATGAATAGGGTTGCAGTTATGTCTCTTCTGGACAGCTGTAATCGTCCCCGAGAGGTGTAATAAGTCTGGCGACTAATCGTAATGACCGCTGCAAAGATACGCGCACATTCATGTGTAGTTTTTTAATTTTGTTTTCCATATAAAATTCTTATTTTAGAGCACTAAAAGTTTGTGATTTTTACTATTTTATTTTATCATTTGCAGTTCCACACAATTTTACAGTCTTTAGACCATATTTTGTTACTCTACTGCTAAATAGAAGTTAATTTGCTTTAAATTGGTATCTTTAGGACGGCTTTGCATTGGGCCGCTCGTCGTGGACATGAGGCCATCTGTTTGATTCTCCTACAGGCTGGGTTCAGTAGAGAAGTGCATGATATAAACAATAAGACTCCTTGGGAAGTGTGTTCACCTGCCAAACAAACAGTGCGGGAGATACTTAGACCAGAATCAGTCGAGGAAGATATGTTAGAAAGTAGGTTATACATTAAGAATAACTATTTTAAAATGAAGAATGAAGAGGAAACTAACAGTCCATACTGACAAATCAAATTAGTATATTTATACATAGATACTGCAAGTGATTCTCATGGCAATGGAACCGATTCTAATAGATCAGAGTTTGTGCCTAGTTTCATTCAACATCCACCATTTCCCTATTCTGGAGAGGTATCATCTTTCGACTACGGAGCACATTTACGCCGTATGTTTTCCATCATTACTTCAAGAAATTATTCAATCAGTATTACTCTTTAGCGACTCCAAGTACACCGTCAAATAATAGCTTGTATTTCTCTTATGGCAGACGAGATTTAGTTAATAGGACAAGATTTTTGCTTGTTAGAACCAGGTATGAAAACTATTATGAATAACAAATGGTCATATAGACATTTTTATATTTCGTTGCTCCAAGAAACTTGCTTTGAGAATATGATTTCGTCAAACTATATAAAACTTAACTTTCCAGTTGTGGTGAAGGAAAGGAGGCATTCAAGCGTATCACTTTGCCTGGTGGTTCAACTGTGGAACAACTGAGGAAGACTATAAATAAAGCAATGAAGTGTGGAAGAGTTAATACCATTCTCACATTACCTGATATGGTAATTTTGCTCTTAACTATACGTACATGGAATTATAATTGAATAATTAAATCTATTTGTCAGATCATTGTTGAAGATGATTCCCAAGTAGCGTGCTTCACAGATTGCCAAAAAATACATGTTATATTTGGAGAAAATGAAACATTTGGTGATGCGGTTAGTTCTTTTAATAATGCTGTAAGTCTGAATACGTCAGTAGCTCCAATCATATACATGTGTAAAGTGGTTGGTTATATTATATTGATATCCAGAAAATATTACATTTTCAAACTTATTTAAAATATATTAGTTCTAAAAAATTTGCTCATTAAATCTACTTGTTTGATAATACTAGCACTTTGTTTATCATCCGTTACTTCCAATTTGTGGGAATACTTGAAACTATTCAAAAAATATATTTATATCATGCAGATTAAGTTAAGCTCAGGCTTATGAAGATCGCAGCTAGTGATGAAGCGGATTTACCAAATGAGATACAGGGAGTTAATCCTCCTATTTCCTTAGTTGTTATGTACATAAGTGCCATTATAAAAATTATAGTAGAACTAACAGATCGAAGGTTCCTATATGTTTAAAATAATGGTTTTATAGACTTTCGATTCTTTCATTATATTATTTCTTTAAAAACATTAATGAAAACTTATTTTGAACGGTCCTGGTATTAATATTTCATAGCATCTACTATGTTCTGTAGCTTTTCTTTTCATGTGCATATGGCTCCTTAAAACTTAGCAGAAATAGTCAGGTGTTTTCCTCGTGCCGTGTACTTTGCACATAATCTAGAGCGCTGCTATTAGTCCGCCAAACGTATTTCTGCATGTTGCATTACGTGCAATCAACATTAGTATATATTTTTATTTTCTGGGTTTCCAGTTCTTTTCTAGTCTCCTTATATGATATCCTGCTGATAAGTATTATTTGTCTTGATGTTATTTTTGTTTTAAGCAGTACTCACAAAATATGATTATCATTTTGTTTGACGGTTTTTTTTCAAACTTACATGAACAGTACGATTTTAACGTCTGGAATTGTTATTGGATATTTGTTTTACGACAATTGTTTCGTATGCTAATCCAGTGTTAATTTTATTTACACTGGTTTTATATTAATTTCTAGGGCAGTGACCAGTCAACATCAGAAGCTTCGCTACGTAAAATAAAAAGAACGGTACAAATGAATCATTCAGAACCTGAGATTATTAAAGGTTATTTTATATTTGTGTCTCAGAGTTCAGGATTATATAATCGTTTTGTTTTCAGAAGAACGGTCACTTTTAGATAAACAACATCTGGAACATGATTTGAGTATTCCACCTAGAGAATCAGAAGTGACCAAAGAGGAAAAAGTGAGTCCATAATTTTATATCCATATTTTCGAAACGGATTAATATTTGCACTCAAAGACAGTAAAGTAATACGTTTTTGAAAGTGGGATAGGAGATAGAAGTAACATGATATTACCAATATATTGTCATAACACCGTTAACGCAACGCATGGGAAGAAAATAGGTGAAACGAGTGAAATCAATTTGTGCATTTTATTTTGAGGAATATCATCTGGTAAGCCTCAATAATAAACCGCTTTTAACAGCGAATCTTTTCATTGTATTAATATAATATCATACTATTGGATTAATTATTCATTTTTAGACATTTAAGAAATATTTTATGACTTCGAACGTCGCATGAAAACAAAGCGCCATCATTTATGATGATGAAACAGTTATACACAAAAGTAAATAAGCGAAATTGCTGTAGTTATGTAGATTTCGACTAAGCTTGGTTTTTTACTATAGCATATATAGGACTAACTTATCGTAATTTTGGTTCATTATTTCGAAAATACACCAAGAAGAAAAAATTCTTTTGCTCGTAGCCCTGCGATCAAATAATGCAAATTTCCTTGCTTTTTACAGATTCCAAGGAATGAACAGGCGTTTCACGTGAATGTGGATATTCCTTCGAACGATGCAAATATTTCATCTGTACAGGCATGGGTTTTTTCGTGAATTTCTGTTAGCATATAAAACGGCCTAAAAATACTTATTTGAAAACAATCAAAACTTGACAGAAATTTTTTAAAAGCATTTCAAGAAGCTTTTATTTATTTATTTATTTTTGAGCTTTTTAACTTCATTAATATATGTAAAAAATGAATGCACTCATCCGTTGTATTACAGCAAAATTAGAAAGCAGATATCATATAAAGTTTCTATCAATATATAGAAAAGACCACGGCAAGAATTAAGTCAATGTTAAACTGGAATAAATATATACTAATAAGTTTGAAGAAAAAAAAATGGATATTTTCCCGAAATGTAGCCTCATTATCCTGATTTCATATTACTAATATAATTGGAACATTTGAATGGTTAGATAAACAGGCATTCCAAACCCCTTCATTAGGTTTGAAGGGATTTATAATTGTAATTCTGTTCATCTTATACAACAGTAAAAACAAATTCTTAGATACGGTTTAACAGTGCGTTTATAACTTATAAAAGTCCATAAACCTAGTGAATAACAATTAAAACTGCATTTTAATATGGTGGCATTCCTTAGTTTAAAAAAAGATTGAAAACTTGTACTAAATATATTTATCACATAAGATCTTGAAGTCAGGTTTATCAAGATTCTCAACATTCAGATGTGTAACAATAGCCGCATAATAGTTTGAGGTTTTGTAATAACTTAACTAGTAGTACATAGGTATCCTTATTATTTTAATATATGGTGGTAGTTTGAGGGAGAATCACTGTCAGACGTTGGTACCAAGTATCTGAAACCTATTCTGAGCAATGATTCTGAAGACGAAGGACTACGTGAGGCTCCCCCACAGGTAAGATTGTTTTTTGCTAGGGTTCGTAGGATTTATGAAAATTTTCGTATAGGAAGGAACCAAGCCCATTCACGTTGTTCGGAATAGTGCCGATTCTGATCCCGGAGATTATGTCAAAGTAAGTACAGTTGCTTCAAAGCAAATTTTGATGGTAAAAATATATGTAAGCAGGTGGAAAGAGAAGAAACAAAAAATGACGGTTCTTACCCAACGCAAATCGCTGCCTTTGATACGCCCACTATCCCACATGATGTGAGATCTATTCTCCTTTTGGTTTTTTTTAATATAAAGGTTTTA
This sequence comes from Heterorhabditis indica, assembly GCA_020740425.3. Lineage (NCBI taxonomy): Eukaryota > Metazoa > Nematoda > Chromadorea > Rhabditida > Heterorhabditidae > Heterorhabditis > Heterorhabditis indica. Next base: position 63,368 of record JAJAVP010000144.1, on the reverse strand, counting down.
TGTTTGCCTTGCAGTCCTCACTTACCATCACTACTATTCCTGAAAATCCTGTTACGGTAATGGAAAAATCAGATGGATCTATGTGTCGTAATAATCGAGTTTCAAAGTGGCTGGAGCAAAATTCCGAACTAGTAGGAGTTTCTTAAATACATGTTTTTCGATAGTGATTCCTATTTTTAAATTAAGGTTCGTCACTTAACGACTGCAGCAGCCGTAATGGGAGTGGCTAGTGTAGTCTATTTTATCTATGCTAGAAAACTTAGGTCATCATACGTTTGATACAAGTAACAGGGATCAACTGAATACCGATAGAATAAATTGTATTGGTTCCTATCAATTTTTTGCAGTTTTTTTAGTATTATAATAACTAAATATTAGGATCGGGTGCTTGTAATTTCTCGAAATATATCAAATTACATTCTTAAAGAAACCATATTTCATTTTATGATTTATCGTTGTCCTAATAGTGTAAGTTTTCTAGACAATGGTAACATAATTTACTAGCAGCTCGATACCGTTTATTTTCTAGAAATGCTGTGCTTCTATGTTAGATGATTGCAAACAATTTGAAGATTAAATGATATAAAGGTTTTTTTTAAAATAAGTACTTTTCTAACATGTATATATTATTGTTACAATAGTATATCTAATGAACAATTCTGATGCATAAGATGGTGAAATGGTTATGCTGGCAGATTTGTTACGTAATGTATTTGTCCATTTCAATCAGAGTTTTAACTAAACTTGTGCTTGCATAAGTATGGGCGTAATTTCGAGATTTTGGCTTACAGATAATACTGCACCAATCTGTGTGCATTTTGCAGGTGAGGACCATAAACTGACTAGTCGATAATTCCAAATAGGTAGGTAACCATTTGGTATGGGACAGTTACCTGTAAGTTAGGAATTTATACTGGAACCACTTCTCATTGTGCTTGCACTGACCTCTAATAATCATGCTCACACTTAAGTGCTTGCATGTCCTGAATACTGCAAGAGAGCCAAAGTAATCACCTCGACTTCCTAGAAAGCATTAAAGATCAGGACCGAGTGGAAAATATAGTAATATATTATATTTATGCTCAGAAACTCACTTTTATTTGGGCGGTACATCCTAACCTTTGTAGAAGGTTGATTAAAGATAAGATGACGGAGAACAGGTGGAAGAGATTCACAATGGACTTGGCGAGGAAGATCTAAGAATTCATCCAAAGATCTTATCTAGAAAAACACATATTTCCTTTTGTTTGTAGTACTTTATTTTCAAGTCATATTGTTTAATTAGGCTAAACTATCTCTAACTAAACACAATTTTGTGAAATCAATAGGTTAAATAGTTAAACTGATTAAAAATGTGCTTTTACTGATTAACATACTAGAGGACTTGGACCACTTGGAACTGCAAGAATCTTATCACCGATGACTGCAGCGAGAGGTAAGTTGGAGCACATTCTAATTTCAAATCTTTTGTATTTGTTTTATAATGTAATTTTAATTTCATTTACCGCATAATACAATTTCCAACTGCTTCAGCAATCCGCCGTAACATTCGGCCATGTGGCAAGTACGATAACGTCTCCGTAGCTCCTCGCAGAATAAATATCTCCATAGGAAAGGCAATCTGCATTTATCCACAAATATTTTTCATCTCGTAATTAAATGTGTATAAATATCGAAGTTACTTTGAGAGCAGCGATGAGAGCAATACATTCAAGGGAACCGGGGTTATCTTTATCTAACACATTTCCGAGAAAGAGAAGACGGGTTTGAATAGGCCAACCGACAAGTGACAACCACCGATGGAGATCTGGATAGCTAAAAATAACTTAAAGGAAAAATATGGAAAGTAGCATAGGAGATACTTTAAGAACAAATTATCAGACCTTCCTCTAATATCACCAATTATAGTTACAGGTGGATCAATTTTAAGCAAAGTTTCGTCTCCACTGAATACATTCTTTGCTTCGTCGAATAGCTGAATATTGATATAAAACTTATTATGTAGAGGAGGAATACACAGACTATATAACAGAATTAGACGAAATGTCTTGAGTAAGTCTATGTCTGTTGGTTATATTATCTCCTTTTTTCTGTTCTACCTCAATTAATTCAATAGCTTTGAACGGAAACTGGTAGGGTCCATGTTCAATGAGTTGAAACAGAATTGAAATGAATGTAGAAGGATACAATCGTGTTGCCTAAGCAAAGATTACGTATGCATCCAACAATATTTTGCTTCATTTTTTATTAGTAGTCTACACAATTTTTGACACATACATTTAAAACGTTTGGAACCATTATTTTAAATTCATGTATACTTACACGTAGCAAAGTGTGACCTATTCCCGAAGCTTTAACTAATTGTCCCATCTTGAAAATAATCTGTAATGGGCAAAAATATGTATGCACACTTTCATTATTTTTATGCAAATAACTAACTAACTTTGTTTTCTGATGTAGATTTAGTGAAACCAACTGTTTCATTATCCGCCATTGCTGCGATTAGATGACTTGTATCAGCAATATTCATTGTACCGGAAACCTCCAGACCGGTTTCAATCTGAACAAAATGAAGAATTACAGTATATTTGAATGCTACTACTTTTGGTCCATTTTTTATGCTTTTTTTCAGTCATTCTTTCCAAATTCATATTAAAAAGATATTTAATAGTTCTCGAACCACTTCATAATTTGTGATAGCCAGTAAATTACTGTCAATTAAGTGATTATAATCGTCGAAGATAGATCCATTTCTACGAGAGTGCCAGATCCTTAACAAATATTTGGCCAAAAGAAAAATGTCTGTAGGCTATTCTCCTTAACATATTTCAACAAATCATCATTTCTTAGAACTCTAATACTGATAATTTTTGACCTGTATAGTGGAATCCCACTCATTAATAGGGTTCCTAATAAAAAGATCAGAATTATGACTTCACTAGTGGCTGAAGTAGATCTCTAAAAAAAATAAGTGATGTATTGTATTGTATTTATGAGCATTATTAAAATTTTTGTATTTAGATGTCGTGACAGTATTATGGATATGCTGGTAAATGTCGGCATTTTAAATCAATTAAAACTTGTAAATTCACAGGTTGTTTGAGGTAGTAGAGAGGAATATCAAAATTATTAGGGTCATTGCAGTGATTTGTCCAGCAACATTTCTTATAAATGTGCTCTTGGCTTATCTGAAACGAATAATATGACCAACAATTTTCTCTTTGTAGCTATTACTTAGACGAACCTGGGTGGCAACAATGTATTCAATGACGTATGCTTGTCTAGAATTTTCATTCGATAATAAATGTGCATGGCATTTGTTCTTTCTATTCATAGTGCTATTCTGCAATTTCAATTGCTGACATCCTGTTTCCACTGTTCTCTCATTCTTATCCCTAGAATTTTACAAGTGTACATTAGTGTTATTAATGAAAACTTTATATTAAATACATTAGTTAAAATATTTCATAAAACCATAAAGTATTTTGTGTAGATCTTATAATTTACTGAATTACCGTACTGTTATCTTCACTACACAACTTCCTTCACATATGACCTCTTTTGAACCCTTTGAATGACAGATAACTGGGTCAACATAAAAGTGTTTTTCTGTAAAGTTTATTACTGTATTTATGACTTGAATTAAAGCACTAAGTTATTATTATACCATATGTTGCCAACAATTGTGATATAAGTGTCAATAAGTAGAATAACGATGAGTACATACAGCCGGCATGCAAGAAATTCAGTGCAGAAGTGGAAAGTACATTAGACCACGAAGATAGTACATTAAGTGGAGAGGTTTCAAGCAATATAAATCATCATAATTAACTACACTGATTAAGAGTATAAAAGAAGTTATGGTTGGTCGAAAACATTTATTCGAAGCAACTATATTCATGAAATCTAGTCATGTACGTTTGGAAGACAATTATACATAAATTTACCTGTAACCATTTCAACTATAGTTTCCCGTTAATTTCCATAATAAATTGTTTCTTCTTTCCTAGTTCGCTTGTTAACCAATATGACGTTCTAGAGATCAACTTCCAGAAAAAAAAAACGAGAAAGGAGAGGGAAAAAGAAAAGGAAAAAAAAGAAACAGTTAAACCAAACTTTCGAGTAAAGAAGTCAAAGGCTAAAGATGTAAAACAGCCTAGAAGAGAACAAGAGAAAGATGTGAGGAACTTCAGGTGGATTTGGAAATGAATATTTTATAAATTATTAAAAGTGACAACATAGGTATCGTCAAGCTATAAGACAATGACTATTTCAAACGGAATAATTTATTCATAACAGGATGAAATGGATGAAAATTCGGATAGTACATCAACCACATCTGAGAAGAAAACTCTACGTCAAGAGGCAAATTCACCACCATCTATTATACCTCAAGTACTTCGAGTACCGGACAAGAAGGCATGAATTCTAGCAATATTTATAGTGATTTTGCATACTGTAAATTCTTCTCAGATACTACCAGGTGCGACTACGTGCTTGATAGAACAACCTTATTGGTTTACAACTAAAATTGTGGAAGAAGAACGCCCAGATTTTGCCGGTAAAGAAGGAAAGCTATCTTTAAATGTGGGTGAAACAATATAAATGGAGGACCAAATTAAGACTAACGCTATTTCAGAAAGAAGAAGCTGAGCTATTAGACAAGTATATTCGTGAAAAGTCGGAACTTTTTAATGGAGATTTAATAATTACAGACGACAAGTAAGCATACAGTGTATATTTATTAAATGATTTCTAAAAGTGCTACGTATTTTAAAAGGAATATATTATTTAATTTTAAATTTAGTATGGACGAAGATGATCGACGATATTCACGGTATGAAGTTCAGTTAAAGTACAATGAAGGACGGTATTCGGCAGTGTATATCATTGCCAAACAAGCTTGTTCAAAGTCTGCTATGTTTCTTAAACCCTCCTATTAACTTACTTAGGTTTTGTGTTATTTATTGTTGTCTTAGTGTCTTTCTTACTACTGTTTATAGTTTAAATTTCAGTCTATCTATACAGGAATGTGTTCAAGGAAGATAGCACTCTATTTGCACTGAAGACAGGTCTGCGCAAAAGTAGCGCTACGATAGTGCTTAGAATGAAAGTAAGTTAATCAATATAAGATGAAATTTGTTTAAATTAAACAATTTTCATTAAGATAAAATCTTAAGTATATACTACATCTAATTCTAGCGCGAACTCCGAACTATGCAGCAACTGAACAAGAGTAAATGTCCGTACGTTCCTACGCTTATTGATCATGGAAAAGTGTGTGATATGCCTTTCATAGGTTGGTTTTAAAACTATTAGTGATACATTTTCAATGTTTATATCTAAAAGACCTAATATTTTTAACAGCTTACATAATGATAAACATCTGATTTAAGCCTTACTATAATACAGTTACAGTTATGACTCTTCTCGATATGAATTTAGAGAAGTTGAGGGAGGAACTCGGTGGGAAATTCAAACCAGTAACAGTATTTTATGTTGCAAACGAAACTCTTTCAGCGATATGGGTAAATATTTGTAATAGTTATTTTAAGTCATTATTTAAAGAATTCCTATTAGTTAAATATAATCGATTGACGCCTTCCTTTTTTTAAACAAATTTTAGTAAAATCTAATTTCTATAAAATAAAGTGTTGTATTTTTAGGTTTTATACATCTGTTATATTACTTAATATGTAATACAGTTTTTAAAAAACCTAGTTAAAATCAGCGGTAACGTTCAATATAAAGTAACGACTTTTATGCTTCCTTAGGTACTGGGAGATTTGGTTAGTATACATAGCTGAGTATTTAATTTGCGACTACGTTTCATAAAATTTATGTTTATCACAATTTAAACACTTTAATTGTAAGGAATAATAGATTTCTTCTAATTACGTAAATGATTAATTTTCAAGATCTTCTAGAAAATATTAAACAATTTCTACAGGATCTACATACGCGTGGGTATGTCCATCGCGACATAAAGCCAACGAATTTTTGCATAGGAGTAGGACCAATGTCTAGCAAAATATTTTTAATTGATTTTGGTGAGACGGTAAAGAAAGGAAAGAAGATTAAGTAAGTCGCATCCATCAAACTGAAAGTTATTATAATAATTATTATTAAAATATAAAGAAAAATACTTAATTATATGGAATAAATAAGTCGGACGTTTTTACTTATACCATAAAAATATTTGAATTCCTATAGATACAGTACACCTGATGCATACTCACTGGCGTATTGGAGTATTGAAAGTCACAAAAGAGGTCCAGCCAAAGAGCGTGCTGATATTGAAAGCTGGCTCTACATGATAGTGGATATGTTCGTAGTGATCATTTCGTAAATTGTTTGCATCTATAATAAACTATGCATTTAGGTTCCAGCCCATGGCTTTATCTTGGAAATGGGAAGTATCAGAGTCGAAAGTCGAAAAAGCAAAAGTAAAATTTTGGTCAGGTACACGATTCTTTCTATTAACTACTATAGTTGTGTTGCTAGAAATAAATGTGAAGAAGCTGATGTGATCAAGGGGCTATATTGGTTATACCGAACGGAAAATACTTTATTCGTATCATGTACAGACCACCAGGGACAAATGGTTGAATGTCCTTCCCAGCTGGTTGCTATAGCGGATCTTATCGCTAGTGGCTTAAAGATAGATTACAGTTGGCTTAGAAAGCTAATCAGAGAAGGTTTGGATGCATGCACTAAAAGGTAGGAAGAAGAGAATAAAGATGAAAAACTGTAGATAATGTTATTTATAGCCGATCATCATTTGTTCCTGAGTGGGTTAAACTAGTTTCAAGAAATGAAATTGGAGCGAAAGCAGAAAGGTTTAAAACCAATAAAAAATAAGCATTTTATTACTTAATTAATTTCATTTAATACGAACTAATATTGAAGTTTTCTCTTTTCAAAATACTACTTCGTATTATTTCTGACTAACTTTAAACTGCCAACTTGCAGTATTGAGATATAATATATATATATATAAATCTTTGTTCATTATTTTAATTTTTTAATAGAGGAATACACCTAATTAAAGCTTAATTGTACTACAATAAGAACAGTTGATTATTGACCATTTAAGTTCGCAAAGTTTCTTTTCTCTGAAAAACTAGTTAAATTAGCTAGAAATACAGCTAGAACTACTATAGATTCTAAGGACATTGAATTGCAACTATGTATAAGAAATAACATTGAAGCGAAGGTATGTGTGAGCGAGTATCTATTTGAATGTTTTGACAGTACAGGAAAGCCGTAGATAGGATACGGCTCGTTTTGGAAGAGATGGATCTGATTTCTTAAACGAATATAAGCTTAAATTTCTGGAGATTATAGAGAAATGCATGTTTCAATGTGGTGAAGTACTAAAAGCTACATTTTACGAATTGCGCTGGAAGCTTTGTTTAAAGATGCACCACCTCAATTTGACTCACTTTGAAAGTGCAATTTTCCATCTGGTTTTTGACAAATATAGGATAGGTTTGGTGTGAAACATTTTGGAATTTCACTACCTCTATTATCCAAGGATCATCCTGTAAACAAGTGGATGTTAGCAACTCGTAATATTGCCAACTCAGCAGATCTTTCAGAAGTCTACTTTTCCCAATGTTTAATTCCACTGAGAGGCGTCAAGTTAAGAAAGCTTACAAAGATATTAATGGATACCTTGAAAATGAAAAAAGGGAAGAATGAGAAAGCGGAATTGTCTTTAAGTAAATTTGTTTTCGATGATGAGTTGGTCACGATACAAAAACGTGTTATATATATATATATATATATATATATATATATATATATATATATATATATATGTATATATGCCAACTACGAGTTGACAATTTAAAGTAGATATGAAAATCACAGCCACCTCTAAAAATAAAAATGTAAAATATTGACTTTTAGCCATGTTATGAGCGAAAACGCAAAAAAATCAGTATAGGATTATATGGGCATAAAACGCGCCTTTTGAAGAAAATTATCCACGGTACTATACTGAGATTGTGAGAAGTACAGTACTTTAACCTTTTAAATATTGTTTCCATGCCTTAGTTAAGGAAACTTTGCTTAGAGTAAAGTATCATTGCGTGATCATAATATAATTTAAAAACTGAATAAACATGAGAGTGATTAGAGTTATCTATTTGTTCATTATGCTCTGATTAGAGGGTATCGAGTTTTACATGATTAGGCTTTATATTAAACTTTTTCAAGTTTTGAAGAAATGCAATCTTGATCATTGTGTTCCACTATCCACATTGATATCCCCATTATTTATGAATAATTCAGAAGGAAAATTACATTTTAACAAAATATCTCTGTGAATAAAATAAATGTGGTTTGCCAAAGTGTCTTTTTAGCTTAACCGGAGTAGTCTAATATTCCATAAAATGTGCCATATACGATAGTAGGCTTGAGCTAAAACTTAATTACAAAATAACAATTCATTAACTTTAACCACACCTCCATTTCTAACATTTTTTCCTAATCGGACGGCTGGCGGTTAGTTATATTTTAATCGCTATGCTGAACTGTTTATAATGAATTTTCAGATGGGAGTCATTCTCGCTCACAGAGTACATGGAAAAGGAGCTGACCCAAAAGTCACGATTATCATAAAAGGTGAACTAGGAACTAAATTGAGTGTGAGAGGATGAAATTGAATAAAAATAAGGAATATCTGGAGATATTAGATGCTGAGGGCATAGTATTCTTGTACTAGGAGAACATGTTTATGGAAGTGGTCGGTTTTCCAATGTTTACGTAGCGGATATGACTGAGCCAGAGGAACGAAAAGTAGCAATTAAGCACGTATGGTGAGTTAAAATATATAACTCGTTACATCCTTTTAATATAATTTTTTTCATTTCTTAGTTCCCATTTTAGGAACATCACAGAAACATCTAAGAGCAAAGGAGAGTACCCTGAGATAGAAATTCTTTCTCGTATAAGTCATCCCCACATTGTCTCTCTTCTTTATTATTTCACAAGAACTATTGAGGCCCAAGTGCGGTATTCTTTTTTCAACGAACTATGAGTAACCGCATTTTAGTGAATAACAATTGTTATTTAATATGCAGTTTATTCTCAAATAATTTCGTAATGTTTTTTAAAATATTCAGAATCCAACTTAGTTTAGGTTATTCACTGCCTAATACTAGATTTCTTTCCTGATGATGCTTTAAAATTAAGACAAAAAGGAGTAAAGTTTGATCTTCTCGATGCTAAGGTATGACACTTACGACACATGAGATTGGACGAAACCTTATTCAAATTTAAGGACAAGTGATTAGTGGAATTTCTTTGATGCTTACATTACATTATGGTTCATCTTTGTTGTAGCTTTACTCGTATCAGCTATTACTAGCAGTTGATTATTTGTCGTCACAGTCTATCATCCATCTCGACATTAAGCCTCCTAACCTTATACTTAACCATCAGGTACTATTACGTTGTGAATTCATATTACACAAATAATTTCTAATAATCGGTTTAGATATGTAATTGCTGTTTATTTCAGGATGGTTTTATGAAGCTCACTGATTTCGGCAATGCACGATTAGTGAATAAAAGTACTGAATTGTCTTCCTATCAAGTCACACGATACTACCGCCCACCGGAGCTCCTCTTCGGCAGCACCCACTTTACAACGGCCATTGGTGAATAGTTGTTCCTAAAGAGATACTTTTTTAAATTCCAGCAAAATTTTTCAACACATTTCTAGTTTTTTTCCAGTTGTGGTGTTATACAAATAACAGTCGAAATGAAAAAATTAGCTCAAATGTTGTTATAAAGATTTATATGATTAAAAATTCACAAAGATACTATCATAATGACAATTATTAGATATGTGGTCATCAGCTTGTGTGATCTATGAATTTATCACTGGTCGCCCACTTTTCAAAGGAAATAATTCAGATGAACAGGCGAGTATGAAATAGAGATCATTTTAGTAGTAACTTGAATAAATACTCTACCTTATGTACAAAATTAACGCCAGATACGTTTGATCACTGGAGTGCTTGGTTATCCTACGACTGAAGATATCGGAGCAATGAAAGCGTTTCGTCCTAGAATTAGTCGAAAGACACCTAGAGGATTAAAAAAGGTAAGAAATGAGTCAACTAAAGGAAGAAATGAAATGTTTCAGTTGGTTCGCTTAAGGTAGGAGTGCTTAGCATTTCTCACTCAGTTTATACGACATGAGGTTGATGAAGATACTTTCTTCCTGTTACAATCCGTGCTTGTATATAACCCAATTAAACGGACTTCTGCCCACCAGTGTCTCCAAAGCGATTTTTTCAAAATAGTTAAAGCGGTAAGATTATTAGACTTAAAAGTATTTCAAATACCAGCAAAAACAGTATAAAATATCCATAATATTTAGCAAGTTGAAACAATAATAGATGATTTCCACTCATTATTACTTAATAGAAACCAGAATTAGGAAAACAGTTAATTGTTTCTTTAATTATGATCTATTTCAAAAACCACCTCCTACGAGAAGTAATGGACGATTAATTCCTCTTTTGTCTACAGTAAATATATCAAATGAGGTATAGTATAATTTTCCCATATAAATCACTTTAACCGTAAGGACACACAATTTTTGTTTTCAGATCAATAATTCAACTGAGGAAAGTGTGGAAAATTCGAATAGTTGAATAAAATAAATCCTAGCTAATGCTGTTTGAACACACTATAAGGCATTTAACTTCAAATATTAATGTCAATTTACTAAATTTGCGTACTTAGCGTGAAAAATTAAAGAATTGTAACTTCTTTAAAACACCAAACTCGGAAATTGTATCTATCAAGAGTAATGAGGAAAACAAATTAAAAATAAATATATTCTTAAATAAAAGCGTGCATATTCCTTTGCTCTAATAATACTAAATATCATTTAATTTTCGCGGCATTCGATATCTGCCGCAACACAACCTCGTTGCAACGCGGTCAATTGATTTAAAGGGTTATATAGTGTTCCTTTATTCGTTAACTGTACATATTTACTAATGTAGTAAAATGAATGTAGTTGTCCTTTAAACGGCTAATAACTATACGAGCTTGATTATTATTGTAACACTTAATCTTGAAAATATTTATTTTATAATGGATCTTTACGTTATTCATAAAGTTGATGGTCATATAACTTTAATTGCGTGAAATTGTTTTATTTTAATTATACTTGAGCTTATCTATGAAGAATATTAAGGTGTGTGCGAACAAGATAAACTGGATCTTGAAGCTCTGGGATATTTGAAGTCGTACATAATTTACGTATCTTAAGCTCCTGGAATGAGATAAATCATTTAGACTGTGAAGCTTCTAGAATAAAAAGAATACCCTAGAACAGTGATTTAGTTCTAAGAGGTATTTCTTTTTTTTCTAGATGAACTTGAAGAATTAATGGAAATCCTTACGAGTAAGGTATCATCAGAGGTAGATGGTGAGAAAGGAACGTTTCATGCATCTCAATGTGAAAGGGAGGTGAGGAAGACAGTAGTAAAGGTACAGTGGTAATGGTCGATCAGAAATTAAAATACTATTAATTGATTTCCTACACAATAATACGATTTATTTAAGCTAACCAAAATTATACTCATATGCTTATAATTATCTCCCGTCCTTATCAATTCGACCACTTCCAGTGTGATATACAAGTAATTTCCATTGATTTATTATGAATATAAATATATCAGCTATGTCAAATGTGAAACCGAGATCTAGTGTGTCAGACGCTATCCTATATGAAAAACTTTCCGCAATTGCAATACTTAAGTGTTTGTTATCGCATTTGATGTAAGGTGTATTTGAATTTGATGTATTCTCGTGATTTGAAATGCATTGTTGTACTTAATTGCTTTTCTCGTATCTAGCATCTCATGGCACCCAACAAACGTGGAAGGCTAAGGCGGCATTCTCGTAACTCTGATAATAAATCTGGAGAGAGAGTGGTTCGATTCGAAAATCAAAGTGATCGCACCGGCAGTGGAGATTCAGTCGATAAAAAAGATGTATATATTATGGAACAAGAGCTTGATGTTGAGGTATCTTTGGTCTCTAATCTTAGTTCTATTTTGTGATTTATTGCTACCAAAAGCAAGAATGATTGCTTGAATTGTGTAGAATTTTAGACGCTAGAGGAGATGGAAAATGAAGATGAAATGTTGGATTCTGCTATGCATTCTGATATTGCTACACCGAGAAGGAGTGACGGGTTGGTTAAAAGCCTTTAATTTTCCTGAAAACAAGAATTTTTTCACGTATTATGTATTTCGGTTTAAATTGTTTTAGTAAAGTGAACAGAGTAGTTTGCCAAAACAGTTGTTTTACAAGATTAGTTTTACGCAAATATTTAATATTTAAATATTGAAGTAGTGTATAGTAAACATGCCGTGTTTATACATGTACACTGATACATCTTATCCTATTAATTGTGATTTTTAGTCTTGTTCTTTGTCTGCACTCTTTTAGACTTTATTCGCATTTCTACTAACATTTTTCAATTTAAAAGTAATTTAGGAAATAACTATTTTGTTATATTAGGCGATTAATCCGACCGAGAAAGAGGAGGCGAAGTGGAGATGAATGTATTGATTATAGTGCTGTTAGGTTAGTCTTCTCAATCTATTACCAATATGATATCCAATTTAACGCATAATCATATTTGTTTCTAGATATTATGATAGATACAAGAATCAGGATTATGTTAGAAGAAATGATATTTCGAAATACTGTCATGTGTGCAAGAAAAAAACAATGGGAAAATTCAGAAGTTTGCCAGCTGATTTAAGGGTAAATTTCTGCATGGTTTTTCATGTAACTTTGCAACTTAGTTCCTAGTATATAATAAGCAATTGATCTATTACGTATTATATGTTTATGAGAGTTAAGCAATATTGAAGTCTTAATGTTCTAATATTTTGAATTGGTTCCAGAAATAGTATAACAGATTTGGTTTAGGATAATATGTGAAGAAATGGACTCTATTTTTAATATTTTGAAAAAGTGGTACTATATAAATTTCATAGATCAAGAGTAGTTTCCATTTTTTTAAAAATAGAAATTGCTTCGGTCATGCAATTACTTCAGCTTCGAAAGCAGTGGATTATTCGGTTCAACCTCGATGCTGAACAGTCAGCTGAACTCTGGGTAAAAGATAATTTTTCTGATGGTACTCATTGTGGAGAAACTTGTTCAGTGCATTTTCCTACTCATACAGATCATCTCAAGAGTAAGGACATCCTTCCGATCGATATGCGAGAACCGGTTTGTCGGATGAAAGTAGATAGAACAAGTTAGTTGTAGTCTATCTGCATTGATTAAAATGCTATTTTTTAGGGGACAGTTGTAGATTTTGAAAATGAGGATGATTTTGACTTTGATTTACTCGAACTATCTTGTGTTTTCTGTGACCGGAAAAGTGTGTTACGCTATATGATACCATTTACTAGAACAAGATCAAGAAGGTATAAATGGATCTCTGCTTTAGCTGGAGAAAACATGCAAATAAGAGAGTAAGCACAGTTCTTTTTAAAGTATCAATCATTTTGACATTTTCTATTGTGATGAAACTAGTAATTTTATAGAAAATTAAGGCAGAGCCTTAAGTTTGGGGCGACTAAGTTTCTTTGTGATTGGCACTTTAGCGATGATGATTTTGAAATAAATACATTCGGGGAGTGGCGACTGAAAAGAGATGTTGTTCCTGATGGTACGGTAAGTTTTTATCTAACTTCTTCGTTTTTATCAATAACTTAGAATATTCAAAGTAATAGGAGTAATTTTACGTGGACCAGTATAAGGAAAATACCTTTTATTCTTCATTGTGCGAAGGTCTTGGTATATTTTTAACTGAAAAATAAGTGTATGCTAACTTTATTTGGCTTTTTCTAAGAGCAACATTATATAGCTATTATATAGAACTGTTTAAAAATGCTCAATGACTCAAAAAATTATTTAAAAGGGTATGAAATTTCTTGCGATATTGTTAAAGCATTTGTTACTTGTCTTATTTTCAGTGGATTTTGTTATTCAATATTTAAGACTGAATATAGAGTTCCTTTATAATCTTAATATATACTTTCAGGCGGTTTTTCATTATAGCTTATATAACTCTAACTTGCAGCTAGTAGAGAGTGATAAACACGCGGATCGCGTATATATGGTCAATCACATTGAGAGCACTATGTCAAGAAATGATGAGGTGAAAAGAAGGCGTGAGGAATTGGTATTACTTAGAAGAGAGGCTAAGATGAAGGTGAGGCTCTTAACAAGCCATTATTTTAAATGTTATATTTGACTACTTTAGGAACGCGTTGAGCGAGAGCACTTTCGTCTTATGACCGATAAATTGCGTCGAACATATCCAAAGAGACTATATGAACAGCCAAGCGTTGATTTCCAACAACTTGTTCATTTTGATGAAGATTATGATGTTGCCTATGAGCATTCCATTGGTGAACAAGAGCGGAAAATAAATGATAGTGGTTAGTTGTTTCTTTATTCTTTTTATAAGATGTTCGTGAAAAGATCGAAACTAATATTTTATTTATAAAGGAATTAATTTTGCGGTTAGCCTTGCAAAATTTTTAAAAGTTGCTATATTTTATTAATTAAATACGAGACAATAGTTTCAGATTATCTCTTAAGTTTGGGCCAAAATGTCAGATCTAATGGTAGTTCTTGTGATGCCCAGATATCAGAAACAGGCGAAGCTATAGCTGGGCAAAGTACGTCTAGTACAGTGTTTGACTATGAGAATGTTTTATATTCAGATGATAGTGATGACGAGGCAGAAGCACTTAAAAAGGTCTGTATTCTAAATTATGCCAGTATTTTTGTTTACTTACTAATGATCTTTATTAAAACTAATTCAGTTTTAGTTAACTGGGGAGCCTCCATTGGGAGGAGCTAGGTTTTGTCAAGTGTGTAGTCGAGTAGTCTCTTCCGAGCGCAGCATGAAGGAATTCCGGCCAAGAACATGGCCTTTTGACGAGTTTGTTACTTTTAATATTAGAGTGTTAATAATTTTTAGTGGTAGTGAAAACTAAATAAAATGTATATGATGTTGTTCCTCTCTTATCTAGTGTGAAACACGAGAAGTGGCTGGAGATTATGAATTGGCCACGTGATTTTGAAGAATCGATGAGGGTTCTTTGGATAAAGCGACGCAATGATTATATAACTAACGTTGGATACCACTACTGTCCAATAAATATCTGTCAGAGCCATTTGGATTTTCGTGTAGGACTAGTAGTTGAACTATTTATTTACTGGAATTATGTATTGTGTTAGGTATAATTTTATTTATCCACATTTTCTAGCATTATTTATATTTTCAGGATCTACCAAATAAAATGAAACAATGGCTGCAATCTTACTGTATTTTATGTGATGAAGATTTAAAAGACCCTAATTTACTTCTTCCATTCCCGGTCGATCGCTTAGATAGGTTAGATTGAAGAGAACTTGTATCAATCATTAGTATTTCCCAGCTTTTGTGTTTTCTAAACTTACTAGTTATGTTCCAAAATTCCTAGTTGTTCAGACTTCTTTGGGCTGACCGTTTATTTTCTGGACACGTTACAAATAAGCTAGTAGAGAGACGTTTTCAATGGGTGAGTATTACTGAATTACTTTTGCTTTATAAAATAAAATAGTATATTAGATTTCTATCGTTATAAACTCTTCTCATAGCTTCGGCATCGACTGACTCGGATACCAGCGACACGATTCCGATTATGTGTTTATCACTTCAGCAGTGAAAGTTTTATGGAGAAAGATGATTGTATTGAATTCAATGAGGCAGCACTTCCACTCAACATGGTGAGATGATTCATGCGAAAAATAACGCATTGGACTCTTCATAACCACATCCTATTTTTAAAAATATTATTTATGACATTTTAGAATTTAAGTGAGTATGAAATTATACCACGTGGACCTCAAGGTCTAATAAAATGTCCTCTATGTGATATATGGAATACGGGGTCAGAAATGACTGAGATTCGACCACCCAATAATCAGGCGGAACGGATATTTCTTGTAGAATTATTAACAGGCGACAAAACGGTAAAATAATTTTTTAAGAATTCTTTTTGGAAACAAATTATTTCTAAATTAGCCCTTCTTTCAGACACTTAAGAAAGGCGTTGAACAACTCGCACAACATCCATGTAAAATATGTCGAACTCATCTTTCTGGGATTGTTAGTTATTAGATTATCCTTTTTCAGGGTTTTATTTTCTGCTGAATTTTTTATAAACTAAATATATATGTAACATCGTAACAGGATCCGTATGCACTAATCGCGGAGAGGAAATTAGTAAATAAGTTGGTCGTACAGTGTGTACAGTGTTCGCATAAAGACCTTGGAGCGAATATGATTGCTTTTCCATTTGAAACTGACAAGAAAAAAATGTGGATTGATGCTCTATGTAGAGAACATTGGGTTAGAATTTCTTATATTATTTGTTGCAAAGAAAAAATATGTCCCGTAAATTTCTTTTTGTAGAGTCGTAGTCGTCTTTCCACTAGGTTAGCAATTGAAGGTCGTCATTATCTATGTGCAATTCATTTTCATAAAAATGCATTGAGATACATCCCTGGCTTGGGAATTTGGAAGAGATTTGTTTATCTTCCTGTATCTATCACTGGTGTAGATAAGGAAAAGATAATGAAGGGCCAGGTGTGTTTCTTTGTTTTTCTGGCATCTTATGCATAAAACTAATCACAATCTTGAGGTATAAAAATAATTTTTTGTTTTTCTCGATTATTACCATGGCAAATTACTAAGGAGCTAGTTTTTTAGGATTTACCATATCAACCTTTGCTCATCGACCGTCTTGATAATAATGGAGTAGTAACAGATGTGACATATGATGAAGTATGCGAGTTACTTGGTGAAGTGCCAAATACACGGGAACATTTTATATCCTCTGATGTCCGAAGTAGTTCGATGCCTCCGGATCAAAAATCTCGTATGCCTTCTGCAAATAAACAGGTTTTTCCTACTGTTAAACTTGAATTAAGATTTTTACGTTATATGTTGATTAGTATTTAATGGAATAAAGTGCATTACAGGCAGAAACGTCTATTTTCGTAGAACAGTCTGAGTCAATCACGACCGATGAATTATCAGAGGGAAATAGTTTAAAGGCCAATACTGAATCAGATAGAGATCAGCATATTTCTGCTAATGATTTAAACATTGAAGGAGAGGTTATTGTTTCATAGAAGGTATTCTGGATTTTTAACTAATGGATATAAGATAAGCTTATCGTTTCCGCTTGATTGTATTAAGTGTATGTTTCCATTCTGCTTTAAACTATGCTCATGCTGAAAATTAACTTTTAAGTAAATCTATAATTTATATATTCGCTCTATTGTCATGCTGATGTATCGTTGTACATTTTCGTTTCATTCCTAATTGTCCAAGTCTTTTTAGCTAAATTGATCATACTGGTATTTGCATGATTGTTGCTAGTTAATTTTGCTCGCAAAATGTCCAATATTGTTGCTTTCATTTGTTGTTGATTTATTGTTGATTGAGCTTTGGATACACGAAACTTCTTAGTGTCACATTTTATCCAAATAAAACTTTAAAATTTGCCTGCTTGGTCATGAAATGCGTTGATTCGTTTTCTATTTTGTGCTGTACATGTTTTGCTCTAAGCCGTAGCATTCTTGATTTGCTTTTTAAAACCTTATATTTTGGCAGATGTATATTCCTACGTACTGATTACTCAAAATTTTATTACTAGATTTAATATAATTTTTAAGCATATAAAATCATAAGAGGTAAAGTTCTTATTTTCTCTTGCCTACTATGAAGAGGAAGTGGTATATAGAACTAATCTAAAGGTCATGTTTACAGTTTAATTAATTGAGGGTGACTTATTAATTTTTGGTATAATTAAGAAATGAGATTGAAGATAACTAACGAATAGACATGTAATATCTCATAAGAAATTATCCGAGCTCTAGCGCATCTCCTGCCTACGAAATTAAACGCTGGAAATAACGTTGCTAGCTTACATAGATGCGGGCTTGACATGCATTTAGCACTGCTAATCAATAGGAACGAGGGCGCCCTCTATACCTTCATGTTTTAGTCAAGATCTGCTAATATTCGTACTTGTCAATCTGTATGATAATTTTGTTCCCATTAGGACTGAAATATATAGTAAAATGCGTATGTTAAATCCGGAATTACTAAATCGTGCTGGTGTTGCGAGGAATATATCTGGTATGTTGGATTGATATAATAAATAATGCAGATAGTGCGTATTTACGTTGATTAGTCGTGGGGAAATACAAATAGTGATTTCATTATATTTTTAATTGAAGAATTACAGAGACTGCTGGTAGCGGGATGGCCTTCACTTTTGCTGCTCTTGCTTATCTGATTGCTCTCATTGCAGTTGCTTTTTGTATCTTTTTCGCTATATACACGGTATGAACACTATTCGAATTCTCAATTATCACACTTGAATTTTTTCCTTGGTGATGATTCATTCAAAAGTGGAAATTTTTTTCATGGACTTTTAGATTGGTTCTATTGGTGATTCTCTTATACATAAAAACTTTCATTTAGAGTTATGGAGAATATCTGTAGTTTCCGATCTTTCAATTGCAATTATAGGTTATTTGTATCGATGAACTAAAGACTGATTACAAGAATCCAATTGAACAATGTAACAATCTTAATCAGGTATATTTAAATGTAGATAAAGTGCTTTTGGTCTAATAATTTTACATGGGTTTTTTATTGTAATGTGTATTTTTAGTTGATTTTGCCGGAATACGCTATACATCTAATCTTCACTCTTCTTTTCGTCTTCAGTGGACAGATTATTGCTACTCTTATGAATCTTCCTCTCTCATTTTATCATATTGCAACGTGAGGACTAATTTTGTACGAATTCTTCTCATATTATAAGAATTACCTTTGTAATCTAATTGGAAGTTTTCCAGATACATGCGTCGTCCTGTTATGTCTGGACCTGGAATCTATGACCCGACTACTATTCTTAACAGGAACGAACTAGGCTCTGCTCTCAAGGCCAGCTGGGTTAAGCTGGCCTTCTATCTCATCTCCTTTTTCTACTATTTATATGCGTTAGTCGTTATTCTCAGTTTTTTGAGTACCCAGTAGTTAAATATAAATCGCTATTAATAGCTTTTCAATATCATTTGTTCGCTTGTATACTTATCTTAGTTTTTAATAGTTTTAGTAATTTTAAATAATACATTATTGGACATATAGGTAGTACTATGTACCTGAATTTTTATTTAAGAATTTTATTTTTTCCAGTCTGATTTACACTCTGGTAACGTCTAGCTGAGGTGTTCAATCTTTGGAGGACTTTGTTCTTTTATTCCCGCTACAGTCTGTTGTTGTTGCTGATTCGACTGTTTCGTCGCTGGTTTCATTTTGTACGTAGTTTTTTTGTTTCTAATTGGGTTTTGTTTATAATATCTATTTTCAGATCACTCATCGTGCTCAACGTGATGTCGAAATAGGTCTTATTACCGTGATCTGATTAATGTACTTCAAATAGTTTGATTTTAATAAATATTCATTAATAGCTTATAATGAACCTTTAAATTCAGATATTTAAAATGAGAGAATAACTATTTGAATGTAGAGTAGTAGAAGTAGTCGGATGTTGAAGGGGTTATATTAATTTATTTATTATTGTATTGTCTCAACAAGAATCCAGTTTGGAACTGTGTAGTCAGATTTTCATAGTTGACTGGAGGTATAGCGTAAAGATTCGGGTGCCATCCACGGTCACTCTGGAATTCGTGGTTACTGATAAGTCAATGTTCAGGAAAGGCAATAGCTTATTTAGTATTTTGCTAGATACCTGAGAGTGCTGAAGAGTTACGAGACTACAGTATGGTATGCGGTCGCCTATTTGCTGGAGGTCTTTCTCCTGTGTTATACGAGGATTTGTTCCTAGATGTCCTACAGCTAGGTCAACTGTTGAGGC
This sequence comes from Heterorhabditis indica, assembly GCA_020740425.3. NCBI lineage: Eukaryota > Metazoa > Nematoda > Chromadorea > Rhabditida > Heterorhabditidae > Heterorhabditis > Heterorhabditis indica. The sequence goes on along the minus strand of JAJAVP010000144.1, from coordinate 43,356 downwards.
GTGGGCGACAATCTACTTATAGAATCTATTAGTAGATAGTGATGATATTTTTGAAAGAACGATTTTTTGACTAGGGGAAAGAGTCGATTATTTTACGACTTACGGAGATGCTATAGGTGTGAATTCCTATGTAAATATTGATATACCTGACTCCTATTGAGTTGAATAAACTAGAAGTGGGGGTGAATGTTGTGTATTTTCACATATATTTAGGTTAATGAGAAGTTAAATGTATAATAATTATGACAGAAAATTTAACTTAAGTTATTTACCGACTGATGTTTACCACAAGTGCTTATGATTTGTTAAGAACTTAACAAAACTGTAAGATCCTTTTTTTGTGTCCTGGTCTCGCTCATCTTGGTAATTTTGGTCAGTACTGTATGAATACGATGATTATAATTTTCAATAGACTCTGATGAATTAATGATCTGAAATGGAAAGTTTCCTTTAATACTATATCTCTTTAGTTTTAAAGATATACTTAGAAGTGTGTACCACATAAATCTTTAAAATGTTATATTATTAGCTTACATCACTAAATTTCATAAGAGACCTGTATTGATCGTCTACAGGAAAATTAGATATTTGACTAGGTGTGGCAAGTATAGGAGCTCTATTAGGATAGAGAGATACATTTTCGAAAAGGCCTGGCTCGATTCTGACAATGTGATGAATTTTAGAAAACAGCATATATCTCTCGAAAATTTTCCAATATCTATATCGTTCACCTGATCAATGCATTGCTTTTACACATAGCTCGTACAGCTGCTGCAGTTTGGATGCAACGAATCGCAGGTGAACAGTAGATAATCTCTGTTGAATTATGGTATAACTATTTATGTTTGGTTACTTTCCCTGGTACAATGAAAAAACGAATACTATTTTCCAAATATTTGCCTGGAGAGTATCCACTGAGGAAAATACTTCTTCCAACTAAACGTGCTAAAATGTCTCCCATATTCGTAATTGGAGTGTCATTCAGATAGTCCGTAACAGGACGATCAATTGGAAGATAGGTTGGCTAAAGAAAACTATTTATATCAATAATCTCATTTTTCCTATTTTAAATTAATAAATTACTTTAGTATATTTATTCATCTACCATATTGAGGTCGTATGCCTTGTATTTTCCAGTTCTGGTTGACTTTTTGACCCATTCAGGAAATAGATCATCAACTCTCTCACTGTGTCTCATTACGAGAAGAACATTAGGGTAAACCTCGAATGTTGGCAATGTGCTAAAATCAATCTAGAATATTACAAATTTAAACAATTTGTTACCTAAATTTATGCAATAAAGTTATTTATTTTTCAAGTTTGTTATAATAACGTCTGTTTTCTATCGATGTTCGACGAGCATGAGTACGACCCGATTTCCGATGTGTATTCGGAACAGCCTAAACTTTTCTATAAATTAAGAGAGATCACTTTAATAAATTTGAATTGTTAAGAGTTCTAAAATACCTTCAATATAAGAGGTAGATTCATGTTTCTTGTTATCCATACTGAGCACCGAAATGTAAATTGAAAATAAGAAATCATGAACAGATTTCTTTCATTGTTATCAAACAAGATATACACGAGCAGTGTTTGTGGAGGTAAATTATGAGGGTCGAACACTAGAGGAATTTAATCATAATTTTCGTATTATTAACGATGTGATGCGGACATGTATAACAATGTAAATTGAATTTCCGTGTTTTATTTCGGATTTTACACCATAATTATTAGTTATTTTTTGATCTAAAGAACAAAATAACATTTTTATCTCTTATATTACTAAAAAACTATTGAAATGGAAAAATATAACAGAATATATAAGCATGTTGTATATTTATTGCTAAATCATGTCACTTAATACTTTCATTAATCAAATATCTTCTTAGCATTAAACCTGTCCAGGTTTTAAGCTGTTCGGCTATCATACTGAACAGGTTTGAGTTGCCTTCGCTAATGGAAGGTTGCCAAGGAAACGACAGTCAAGACAAGTCTAAAACTAGATGGTTCCAGAAGATTTAACTGTATCTCCTTTCGTTCTTCTAGTTGTGATATATGACTGTTAATAGGGCTGTTAACGTTCCTATCTCTTACTTTTCATTTATTAATTTTATAGAAATAAAATCTAGTCCAAAATGACTATGTGTATTGAAATTTTTGTTGATGAGAATTTACATTAATATATAGATTACTGGTCAAATATTCATTTTATTGTTAATAATGAATTAATTACTTATGACATATTCATGGTTCTCGAGGCAAAATTTTTTGCATCTTCGTTTTTTATTTTACACCCTCACTTATTGCAAGACCTCGATCTCCGATTCAACGTCGCTTTCCCGGCATAGAACTGGTTGTAAGCTAGTGGGCGTGTCATCGTAACGACATTGCTGAATAACAGTCTTCAAATAATTGAATTTAAATGTCATCATTTGATGTCATTTTGTTCTTTGCTTAATGTTCGTATTTATTTTCAGGTTTAGTTTTTGATAAGTTACATATTATATGTCTTATTGTATTGATTTATTCACACTTTTCAGATGCCTCCAATTGCCCAGTCAGAATATTATGAAGATAAAGTAAAAGAGGTTAGTAGAACTCATCATGTAATCATATATATATGCTAAAATTATGACACTTAAGCTTAGACTAAATATTATATGTTACATATATTGTTGTAGGTTCGGTCACAAGTGGCTGATATAATTCATCCACGGTATGATACTTATTTCAACATCCTACGATGGCTTAAATCAAATGACTTCAATGTTTCGAAGACTATTCATACATTGCGAACCCACCTGAAATGGCGACGCGAAAGGAAATTAGACGAAGACGCTCGAGGACTTCAGCATTCGTCGGTTTGTTGTGAAAATAAGTACTGTACTATATTGTACATGTCTTAATATGTATGAATCATCATTATTTTGATATCGCAATGTCCAAGAAATAGCAAAACAGATATCTGTATTTCTTAGACAGGCGTTGTTGGTAAAATGTTATATTGGAATTCCATTATCGAAATAGCTATATAATAGTTTTTATTAGGTGTATAAATATTTAATAAGATGAAAAGGGAGAAAATTACTAAGGAAAACAATAAATAATTATTAAGGTAACAGAAGAGTTTGCTCCTTTATCTATCGTTGGAGCAAACAGATGTGAAGGCGATCATATTATCGTTGTTGATCAAGCAGGTGAGTACGAAGCAATTTAAAGTAAATGCACTCTTATATTTAACGAATTTTTTATTATTCTTGGGAAAACAAATCAAATAGTCGATTAAAGGTCGCATTGACATTGGAGGTGTAATGAAATCCATTCAACCAACTCAATATCTACATCAATTATATAGAAATTTTGAAAAAATATTGAAAAAGTTATTGGAGGTTAGTGCGTTTTCTAATATGCGACAATCAATAGAATGTTCTTTCCTTTTATTAAAAAGGGTCGGGATAACGTTTTATATTCTGGATGGAAGAAAGGTGTGGTGTTCAATGTTATGTTTACTACATCTTTGATCTCGACGGACTCAGCTTCGATCCAACTTTATTGGCAATAATCAATGGTAGATTTTTGCTAGAAATTATTTGATTAGTTTTTAGTAGTTTTCTTTGCCAATGACTGAAATCTTGCAATAAATAGGAATAAAATGCCGTAAATTTAGGACCATTCCGTGTATCCTGGCAGTTATTGTCCACACACTATAGAGAAGTGATTGATAAGTTCATCGTTATCAACTGCCCGAGTTATATTAACGTGCTTTGGTAAGAACGTTATCATAATTTTACCTAATATATTCACATTAAAATGATAGAAAATGTGACAACGATAGCAAAGCGATAGTTTGATTAGGTCGGCTATTTCTCCTTTCATTCCTGAGCACTCGAGAGATAAAATTGTGCTTGCGGGAAGGGATTGGAAAGAAGAGCTTACTGAGCTTTGCGACGCTGACCACCTCCCTGAAAGATATGGTGGAACCATACCAGACTATCTGGTGCTTCGGTAAAAGTCACATTACTATTATAAAGTGCTTCATTAAAAGAAATAATCATGGAATAATAAACAAGAAAATCTATTTCAGAGATCCTAAGCCTGTTCCTAAAGATTTGTTTTGGAAACCGAGAGACGATTATCCTGCCCCAAATACAATGCACAGAGTATCCATTCCAGCAGGTTAGGCAATTTACGATAACTGGAAATCGAGTAAAATAAGGCAGGCATAATCTTTATTTTTTCTACTGATTAGAAAAATTGAAAGTTGCCGTTATAAATAGAGTCTTTGCATCTATTGTTTATGATGTTTATACAATTTGTATCACTAGCAATTCCATTTAGAAATTCACTGTATGTGTATGCATTTTGATAATGCACTATAGAAGCAGGAATTTCGATATCACGTCACGCCTTCATCGTTTTGATTTTTTGCTGAAATATCATTGTCCTTGGTTATGGGACGGTGAAAATCCACTTTCTATCGCGTATCGGATAATTTTCGCTATCTTCCAGGACGTAGCAAACCGCATTGCGTAGCAGTGCAGCGGTATTTTCTCCGCAATAACGTGTATTATACTCCGTGTCCCTGAGTGTAGGAAGAATACAATGAGGCTCGCAAACAGAAATTTCAAATTCATGCTGGACTATAAAAAGCGAAACAGAATCAGAGGCATGACAACTTAAAGGCTTTTTGTCTTTCATATTCATATCAGACTATATTCCAGGCAAATCTCGTACACTTATATATTTTCTAAGAGGTTGCACTGAAATGTTGATCTACTCTCAAAATGAATCAGAAATAACTTTCGCCTTGTTTTACTCGGAAAAAGAGGTCAGTCAATTAAACAGAGAGTAATTTTAATAGATATAGCAGCAATATTTCTGAATTTGCGAAGAAGAAAGTAATCTATTAAATCTGACAAGTAATTATTTCTGCTAGTATTACAGGTAATTAATAAGTAATACTATATAAATAATACGATACAGAGAGAATATTTTTGGCATTGCTGTATTAACACGTGAGAATAATAAGTTAGAATCCAGTTATTTTAAATATTTCTTCGAATAGTAGGCCTTGAAAAAAATTCAAAGTTATTATGTGGCAATGATATTCTCTTGAGGTTAAAATCTTTTGTGCATGTTCGCGAACTAGCATGGCCACTTCGGAAGGCCACTTTTTCGATATTAATTGACAAGTATTACAACATAAATCACATGGAACAAATTAGTCCAATGGTGGAGAAAAATATGTAGGGAAATTTACAAAAATAGTCATGATAACTACGAAAAATGCTGTATGGAAGCTGATGATGACTGTGAAAATACATTGCTCATGCGTAAAACTTAAGTGAGCAAGATGTTTATTATATATCTTCGTTAATTTAAATAAATTTAGCTGAAAATAAGGAAGGAATTTTTACTTGAATCAAGTTAATAATTCAAAATGCGTTTGGTCTGTTATCCACCCTCTTTTTTACAATTAGTTTTTAAACTTAAATTACTGAATTGTAATAAATATCTCTGATAACATTGTTTCACTCGTCCATTAGCAAGTTAAACATTTAACAAAGAATTCTGGTTCCTTAAACAAATATAAAAAATTACTCTTTACTTCTTAAATCTATATGTGATTGCCTAAAATATCCCGAAGTTATGAAATAATGTCAGCATTCTTTACTAACAAGTGTATAGCTTAAGGGAATTTTTAGGATTTCATAATAGTACATACCTTACATTAGCAATAGGTAATAAAAAGAAGTAGATTTTTAAATAAAACTTGTTGGTATAAGAATTTATTTATTTCAGTCAACACCTGAAAAGGAACGCCAGGTAATGGTTCCAGCAATCCCAAAATGTGGACTTCCTGCAATCGACTGTTTTGACTACTATGCTGAATTGAATGGATATTATTATTTAAAGTTTGTTTCATTGGTTACATCATACAGTGCGTTCGGAAATTATAGCACATTTTGTTTTTTTCCTGTTTTTCTGTTCTCGGTAGCCAGATTAGTCTGATTTTTGCTGAGGTGAAGCGTAGCAGCCTTTGAAGTCTCAAGTTTTAATTTCATCCTTTTGCGTAAAAAATATGACAGTTTTTGTCCTTTTTCGTTAAAATCACTGCTTTTCACCGTTCGGAAGTGTTTACCCTCTTGACATGTTTCGGCGTTACTTAACGAAAAATGCGCAAATTCATTAAGTCTGAACCATCGCAATAATAGGTCGTGCTTCTAAGCTGAATCTACAAGAAAGATGTCAAATAAATGCACTATCAACTACTAATATCATGAGAAAAGAACACTTACGGGAAACATCGAAAATCCGTACTATTTTTGGCACTGGTGTTTCAAAAACTAAGGTGTGGGAAGTGCTGAACAACAGTCCACTTGTCTGATTACGGATGAAGAAATACCCATAATTGACACAGGTGCACAAGGATCAAAGGCTTCGCTTTGCTCGATTCCATCAGATGGAAGTGGGAAAATGTTAGATTTTAGAAGAGATATACTACAAACTTATTATCTCAAAGGGTGGTTTTCAGTGATAAGAGCAAGTTCAACCTAAATGGTCCTGATGGATGTCGTTCACACTAGGGAGATCTGCGCAAGGAACCTCGACCCTTCTTAACCTGGAATTTTGGTGGAGGAAGTGTGATGGCTTGGGGCGCACTCAGCTCTATAGGGCTCGTCGACTTTTTGTTTGTGTCAATGAAGATGGATATCCGGACTATCACGATATCTTGAGGCATTATCTAACTCCACGGCAGTTAAAACACTAAGGTTTGGTTGCATACCAATAATGTCAAAACTATGGACTAGCCGTCATGCTCTTCGGACTTAAATCCGACGGAGGATCTCTGGCCAAATTCAGTTCCCATACGTTAGATTTATGCCATTGATTATCAGTATTAAATCGTTAAAGACCTCTAAGGATGAAATTAAAACTCGAAACTTCAAAGGCTGTTACGCCTCACCTCAGACAAAATCAGACCAATCTGGCGACCGAAAACAGTAAAACAGGAAAAAAACAAAATGTGCTATCACTTTCAAGTGCGCTACATATACCGGGTGCGCGAAAAGTTCTGAAATAGAGATCAAGTCGCATAATTTTGTAATAAAAACAGTATTCGACATGAAAATTTATCTCAGCATACACAAGGTACCTAGCAATAACTTAATCCACTAGGTCTTTCTTCCTTTTAAGGTCACATGAGCTCGCAAACGCCTTTCGAAGTTACCCATGACGGGGCGCAGCTCATCTTGACCGATTTCGTCCCAACATTTGACTAAAGTTGCTTTAAGAGAATCCAAATTGTTATAAGCTGTTCTACTTAGCTTGTTTTCCACGACATACCAATTGCGATGTCCANAAAAGGATTCCGTCTTGGTAGTATCTGCGTTCATCTTGACACTTTTATCGACGCATACCACCGATGTTTTCCCAGACGCGATTGATCTACCCCAAAGCATGACAAATGACGGAAAACGACTCCTGCTATTAACGGATACTCTTTCAGACCTCTGGTGTCAACGTTGAAGAAGTTGCTTATTATTGTGACTATTCTAAGCCGTGTTGACAGTGAATTTTTTTCATTTGTAATGAGCACGTTCCTGGTATAGTTTCACAGTTCGGTGAACAACCATTCTCGTAACACCAAGCTTCTTAGCAATAGCAGTCCCTTTCTCTCCTTGCTCATGCAGGTGGATGGTGGTAGTGCATAGAGCTTTGGACGTCATATAACAATTCAGAGACGAGATAATTTAATGAAATTTTAAACATGGTCCAAGGAGGTTTTAAGTAACACATACTCATTAACATAACAAATTACTACGTCATATAATTTAATAGCACTTGAATTTGGTTCCAGAACTTCTTGTCCAACCGGTATATATGGAATAATTTAGGATGTTCGCTTATTGTACTATGATCTATAAGGATAGTTTGATGGTAAATGGCTCAACAATTCGGATTTAATAGTTCTGATTACATTTAGATTGATAAACGAGTCTTCGTGGTTATTGCCTTCGACATATCATATAATGGTACACGATAGACAAGGAAACGAGGTGGAGGCTATCAATCAGAAAGAAAAGTGGATAAAATTAGGTGCCTCAATAAAGAAATAAGTTTTTTTAACTTTTGCTGGTATAATTCATTATTCTAATGATTCCATCAGTTTCTTAATTGTACATCTAAGATATTACGTAATCAGTATTTATATCCTAATTTTCAGCATTTAATGCATATCATTTTAGACTTTTTGCCAACATACGCTTTCAGTACACTTGATTTCCAAATAATGTTTAATTTTGATAAGTTCATGACAATCATACACGTAAAACTACTCCATGGGAGTCATACAATATTACATACATACGCATTCTATGCTGTTCAATAAATAGTTTAAAAACTAGAAATGAAAGCTTATAGGTTCCACAAGATCCCAGCTTAATTAAGAGATTAGTAGCACAGTGTACTTGAGCAAATGATACTTGATAAAGAAGTTAGTGATTATAGTTTACGCAAGTAAATAAGTGAAAGACGTAGACGCCTAAAAATTAGACACCTTAAGCATGATTTCTCTTTGGAACCAGGTCTCCAAGACATGTAGCGTAATAGTCTGGAATCATGTCATCTCTCCCGTTAACTTTGTTGTCAATTACATCTTCTAACTGGTGACAACCAGATAATACTAGAAGAGTTCTCAGCCCATGATCACGACCGAACTTTACATCGGTATTTGTTCTGAAAAAATATAGTGGACTCTCCAACTTGTTGTGCTACAAAATTCTAAACAATTAAACATGCTATCATTCTGGATAATATAATAGGAATACTAAATATAATACAGAAACAAAATTAGTTAAGCCTTATTTCTGTATGAAGTTGTATTCAGGGAAAAAACGGAGCACGCTCACCTATCTCCGATCATCATTGTTCTTTTTGGATCAATATTCCACCTATTGCAGATGTATTCAAATGCTGGCGAATTTGGTTTTCCGACCGTAATTGGTTCTCTGCCAGAAGCACACTTGACTGCAGCCACAAGTGGACCTATAATATTATGTAGCATATCCAAACATAATATTAAACAAATCCACGAGAAACATTTCGAAAGATACAAGTTGACTTTGTAAAGAAAATAATGATAAAACAAACCAGCGTCAGGTATAATAATATTTGGGTTGGGTCCTGGGCAAGTCTCATCTTCATTTGTTGCTAGAAAAAGGCAATCCGAGTTCTGGAGGTAGTTAGAAGCTTTCATAAGTTTGTGATAATTAAAGTGCTTCTCGTACCCTACCACAACAGCTCCGACATCGCTTAACTGAAAAAAACCAATCTTATTCCTTTCCATAATTTCATCTTAAAGAATAATGAATTCGGTCTATCTTCTTACCTTCTCTTTCAATTCTATGTCATAGATGAAGGCACTTCCATCTGAGGTATCATGGGGCTCGGGACCGTGACCAAAGTATTCGATACCTTAAGAAATAAATAATAAGTTTATATAATAGGATATGAGTGAGAAAATGAAAAAAAACTAAAGCCAACTGACCAAGATCATCCATTTCATCTCTCATTCCCTGAGACCCGATCATATAGACTTTCTTACTCCCAGCAATACCTTTTCGATGAAGAGTGTCTGCCACTACAGCAGCTGGGTTCACAAGGCTATGCTAAAAATGAGCGCATAAACAATCAAAAACATGCTACAAATGACTCGATGCTCATAAGTTGTTGTTTAGACTAACCTTATCGATTTTTGGATTGAATCCAAGTTTAGTAAGCTTTTTGGCGTAAGTTGCCCTCGACTTGGTGGCATTATTTGTAAGCACGATGACATTTTTTCCGTATTTTATCAGGTAGTCGATGAGTTTTGGAGAACCCGGAATGACTGATTCGCCTAGCCAAAGAACGCCTGTAATACCGTTAGAAAACTAGCGACGGAAATTTGGAAGTGAATGTCCACATCAGTTATCCTCAGTAAACGACTTACCATCAGCATCAAATATGAAGGTGTCTATCTCTTGAAGAATATCAAAAAATGTGTCAGGACACAAAGGCTGAGTGATTCGGCTTGCATGATATGTGCCACTGAAATATGGATGTACTTAAGCGCGTTATTTGATTTAAACCATAAGGAATAATATGAGTAATGAGGAAAGTTACCTATACTTAAACCGTGAGGCTTCAAGGAATTGATCTTCAAATGGAGTGGGCTGAATAACTTTCATCTGAAAGTAATATAAAGTAGAAGAAAGGCTATTATGGGAAATAACCAAGTGAAAATACGACTAAAAAGAAGGGAAGAACATGACAGGGTATAAACTGAGAGAAAATACTTGCTAAATGACTTCTCCTGATGCTTTTATACGCCTTGTGGGCGGGGTCAAAACCAAGTACAAGCCAAAGAGCGATGAGATAGCTTGGAGCTAAAGAGGGTGCAGAGAAAAGTGGTCAATGTACAATTTGGGTGGAAAGTATAGAGGGAAGATGAAGGAAAGGAATTTAAATGAAGAATATTGTCTAAATTTTTCTTACATCTTAGAAATTTATTTCCCCTTTCTTTAACAAAACTACCTGAGATTTAGATTGATTCATCCTAGTATCTACCTTATTATTACAATACCAGAAGGCTTTTTGTATCTCTTAGTAATTTATATTTAAGAATAACTGAATCATAGCCTAATAAAACTATTGCTAACATTGAGCATAGTTTGCCACTATTATCTATATTGTATTATCCCGATTATTTACGTTTATTTTGAATTAAAAAGGATTAAAATGTCTTTATACGTTATATTTTAAAAGTGATACCAAATATATAGTGTATCCAATAATAACACTATCTTTCTCTTAGATACCTTATTTCTTTACTTTCCTTCCTATAAAAAGACTATGTACTTCTCTCCCAATGTTTTTATTTTCCTCTTCTCATCACTGTTTATCATGATATCATTAAGAGGGCAGGGATAGCCTCGATTTTACCGTACTTTGCCCGCCTGGTGTTCACGTGAACTACTTTTGCCACCTAGTCAGCAACAAATATAAGCTTGAGACAGTACTATAAGAAAACTTTTAAGTACTAATAACAGTCCACCACTGTCCTTCAAGTGCGGGTACCAAGTACTTGGTTTGAACCTAATTTCTGATTTCCTAAAACAGAAGAGTTATTTCGTTTCGAACAAGTTATAACTATAAGTAGAAAATATGAGTGCAAATATATCGTGACCATATATAGAATACTTACAAAAGCATGCAGATGTCTTTATCAAAAAAATTATACATATATGCGTGGATACTAGACAAGTAGTTAAAATCTAAGTAAGTAAAACGATGAAATGAGATTACCTCCTGTTGACAATTCTCAGTGAAGCGTATATTTAGCTCATTTCCTTGCAAAACGAAGAAGCCTCTAGAAAATAATCGACTATACATAAATATAGTGAAATAGTTGATTTTAGATGCTTCATGTTTACGCTTATCTAATGCACATGGTTTGTGATAAAGCATTTTTAAAAGTGTGGCACGCGTGTTTGTGCTGAATTGAGCAAATGAATATTTGTTTATGATACTATAAAGTACTCATACTATGTTTATATCAAATTATACATTATATATATAGTTGTTTCCCATAATAGGTGTCTAATTTTGGATCAAGTATTTGTTGACAATTTTTAGAATTGTAGCATGTGGTTAGTTGATATAATTAATTGCAGTGCTATGAATAGATGCAGTTGATGACCTCAACAAAACACAAAACTCGTATCGTAGTATGACGGATAGACGATTCTGTTCTTCGCAATTCATGTTCACGTGAAAATCACAGAGCGTGGTGGGATGACTTTTGAAAGTCGGCGGCGGCCACAAAGAGCAACTGCGGGGAAGACCCTGTCTGATTTGCGATACGCTTTGGGGAATAGGGAATGCGGCTATTCAGGTCAATTTATTATTCCCTTTACAACTCCTACTTTACAATTATACGTTAAAGCCTGATTGTTACCATAGTCGCTTTTATATTAAAGATTGTTGTTGATCTTGTAGGACTATAGCCTGTTCTCTGTTATTGCGGATGGGACAGTTGTTTTTCAAAGGAAGCGTGTTGTGTTCAGTCAGATATTTGTTTATTCATGCACAGCATGATTTCTGTTTAGCACATGGCTACTGACTAGGTTTCACTTTTAATTTTCTATGCAATACTATAATAAATAAAACTTAAACTATTGGGTAATAGCAAAATAAAGACAAATGGAACTTAAGGGATATAGAATATAATTTTGCAGAAAATATCCAACAAATACTTTGTTATAACTGTTGCTTAATATTTGTGTTATAAATAGAACATTTCGTCATAATTTTGTGTCCATTTTTGTTCCTATAATTAAGAATTCTTTAATGAATACGTTTGTATCAAATATTGTAAATGTTTTACTTAGTAACATAAAGGAGTTTCCACGTGTCTGCATACTGTTATCTTTTTCCCGTAATATGCGGCAAAACTGCAGTTTCTCCACCTTGTGTTCTCTCTCTCTCTCTCTCTCTCTCTCTCTCTCTTTCTCTCTCTCTCTCTCTCTCTCTATCTATCTATCTATCTCTTGAGACTATAATTGGCCTTTCTTCCATTGAGGATTTCTATTTTAAGCTCATAAAACGTAGCCTGACTGTACTGCGCACTTTCGTGCTCCTCTTCACTGTTCAGTTGAAAGGACATTATATTTTTAGCGCACAGATTAATTTATGTTCTATCACCAAACTACATTATATTCTTCAATTACTTCTTATCTATTAGGAAATTATATAATACTATATTTTCTTTATTTAGAACTTACCACCCTCTTTTCTGTTCTTCATTTTTATTTACTTTATATATCTGAACTAGTTCTTGGCACCTTTTTCTATTAATTCAGTTCTTAATGAAGCGTAATTTATAAGAATTCCCGACCAAATTTTCTCAAGACCGAAATGACCTTGCTAAATGGCTTTTTCAACGTCCAATATGTGCGCTTAGATACCTCTCTTTAAAGGTCAATAAATGCATTGGAAAGAATGATATTTCTGATCAGTCATATCTTTAAAATGCTACCCACCTCATTTGTCGAGGAATAAAAAACAGCACAGTTTTGAGGGAGGGCATTCTGTAAATGCGATGAAATTTTCAGCAATAAGACGTTTAATTTCTATAAACTGAATTTATATTAATATGACGATACATATAGTGTGATTTGATATTAATGTATTATTAAATCATAGTGATTATCTGGGCATAGATGATGTCAGTGCCAAATATGGTGCTTCACACACTGACATCAGATATGATATTATTGGATCGTGTAGGAATAAAACTTGGTACTACTGATAACTAATAGCAACAAAACCTAACAGTTCTTCAACACCTTCTACGACAAAAACGTGGACAAATAAATTTGAAAATCACGCAGGATTTATATATATATATATGCATGGGATTCGAACAGAATAACATGAATTGAACAAAAGAAAGGTGTGGTATAAAGAAAGTGGATAAACATAATGATCTATTCATAACAACTGCAAAAAAGTACTTTGGAAAAATTGTAGTTAAGGAAAGGAGGAATGGAAGACCGATATTGTACAGCAAGGGCGGTATAAAGTTCGAATTTATTTCCTAATTACATCGCTTAGTTACATTCGAGAACTACTGTGGTTATTCAGCTGTGCAATTCTATTTAATTGAATTATGTGCAATCAATAAATCATAAATTTAAAAGGCTTATGTATATGATTATTCCATTTCTTAAGAATAGATATTTTACCATTGGCTGATTAATTTTAAACAAAGTGAGTTTATTTTTATTTTTCCAAGGATTACGATCTTATTGGTTCGGAAAATTTGTATCACTTTCATTCGGAAACCACTAACAGTTTAAAAAAAAACTAATTAGTTGTAGAATCAATTTATGTAATGGTTAACTAATTATAAATGACAAAATATTAAGTAATTAACATATATAAATCAAAATTCATGGTTATTCGCCATAACTACATCTTTGATCAAATCATATAAATATATTCATGCTACGATATATATATATAATGAAATATTTGGAATACTGTAATTCTTCATACGATTGCTGTCGAATATCTAAATCTAAAGTTTTTTAAAAGGTAATTTAATATAGGACTTAACTAGCTTTATTTTTGTCAACCTTCAATATTTTGTATTAATGCTTTCCGGTATAGATTACCAAAATAGATATCTAATTGAATCAGTCAAAACAATCAAAAGTACAATCTTCCGTTTGAAAAATTTGTGATTATTATATTCTTAACTAGATATTTGCTTTGATCACTTGATAAATATTACTTCCTGTCTCCATCGATAACATAGACCATCTTTTAACTCTCCGAAGGTCGCTCAACTTGAAAGTAAAATGTCGTAAACGCAAGATGCAGAGATATTTTTATTCATTTTCATTGAGCACCAATTAGATCTTGTAAGTGCTTCTTAGAATTAAAATTCTTCGATGCGATTACGCAATTCAGTCAAAATCCCGTTCTCCTAGAGGGTTGATCAACGTGTGGAACCGTTAACCGTGTCCATATCCACAGGATTCAGGTTTGTAGATGTGAACCATGAACTGATCTTTATAATACTTTTCCTTTAAAAGTGCAAAGGAAATGTGATTTTACTGAAAAACTGCATCATTTTCTTGTTAGATTCTCTAAATATCTTGAAAAGATACAAATTTATCACCTCTTTCAAATTATGTCAAATTAGTAAATTATCAGTAAAGGATCACATACATCATTTCGAGTTAATGAAAATAGAGCTAACCTCTCAAAAGTAAAAGCGCTCTAAATTTAGAGTATCTTTATCTACTAAAGATAACTAATATTTGTCTAAAAAAAATTTTGTATGGTAAATATTTGGCAGAATTCAAATTATGCTATCAGTCAAAATTTAGGCATATTAAAATAAACCTTTCTACACTAATTTAGTTAATGTGCTATTAAATATTGACTGTTTTGACAAGTTTAGTTTTGAGTCTATAGAGTATATATTCATAAAAGAAAGTATATCTTGTCAAATTCGTCTGTGATAAAGACGTTGAAATCAAATTATTAGTATAATTATTCATTTTCTTTTCAGTGAAAATTTAAATTAAAAGTTCCAGAGATTATTTATAAAGTTTGTGGGTATTATATTATTTTTCAACCTGCTTACATTCATGCGCCACTAACTATAGAAATAGTGACATTTCAATCTGAAGTACATCTAATTTCCTAGATTTTTTCCAGCGTTGTGGATTACTCATAGAAATAGTAAACGCACAATGGTGGTCATATGCTTAAGGTATCTCTCGTTCGTGTTGAGTGGCGTATTTCACGAACTACGTCGCTAATCCGACTGACGCAAAGGCGGGGCGAAGCACGCGTATTCTGCTTCTAATATATGATTCAAACTGGTGACGTCGCTCGTGAGAAGCCACTGACTCTAAATGGGTAGTACCTTAGCCGCCACTGCACAAGTTTTGCAAGCAAAAACAAGATTACCACTGTGCACATAGTTAGGCGTTAGATATTTAATTAAATAAAATCTCCAGGTAACCTCATTCTAACTTTTAAAGTAATAAGGAAATAGTACACGGACGAAATCTTTAATGCCAAAGCGTTATGCATACATACATATCTTATTTAATATTTATTATTAAATGCTATCCTTACTAAGTGGCAAACGATATAGAAACTTTTTAAAGTTTCACCTAAATTTTGCTAAGTCATCATGTGAACCATAACCAGTCAAGAAGTTTCCTATATTACAGACAACATGAAATGACTTGATATATGGTTTTTCGGACACTTGTAAACAAGTGTGCTCAGAGAATTTTCTGATTTGTGTAACTATTCTGTAAATGTTCAACGCTTAATATGAAATGTAATTATAACATAATTTCCTTCTAGCCTTATATCAGCCTAGATGGATAATTAAGTTTTAGGGGTTCTCATCAAAATATCCCCACATTTCTTTACATCAAAAACAAAAAGTATTTGTGATTTTATACAAGAATGAATTTTTTTTCATTATCAGAGATCAATCATAATGATTATTATTGAACAGTGATGTCAAGTTTAAAAGTAACTATACAACTTTTAAAATCTATATAGCACTGTTTGTTAAGTGATTAGGTCTATTTGTAAGAGATCTAGCTAGAATAAATGAACAAGTTTCTATTGTAAGCATTGAAAAACTTCCAAAACGCATTTTACTGGAAACAAAAAGTTAAATAGGATATGGGGAACAGCTCATACAGTTGCTATTTAGTTATATTATGCCGTGTGAGCTTAGACAAGAAAAGTACGTGAATGACGATAAGTGTTTTTAAAGGGATAAATGTCGTCAGAGTTGTGTGAATGATCGCTGTTTAGACGAAAAAACACTGGTGAGAGAAGCATGCTGTGGAAAAACACAAGGTGCAGCGTTTTGTGAAGTGGCTAGACAAACGATATCGGTTTGGTTGGAACCAGACAGAAATGCTGGTAATAACACATCGAATGCGAAATTTAGTACCGTTGCTAACTGTTGAGAACACTGCGAACGTCCAAGAAAAACTCGAATTCTTTATTTTCACCTCTTTTCCTATGAGTAAGCATAGTTTGCTATTATAAATCCTCGAAGCGAATATAGAGCCAAAGAGGTCGAAATTACACAACTGAATTGCACTGCTGTATTATGATCTACTCGTAAATGTACACCCTAAAGTTAAAACTTTACTCACAGGTAACTCGTGAAATTAACTATATTTCATTGATAGGCTTATCTTTATCAATAGAAATTATAAAAAACGAAATGTTGATATACAATGTAATACATAATTATGGTCATCAATTAACTTTATGGTATTATGCTTATACGACATTCGGCAAGAAAAGTAGTGGTTTCACAGATAATGAGATTTAATCATGCTAAATAAACATCATTACTGTTCTTGTCTCAGAGTTTTAGGAATTCTTCTGTGACATTAAATATATCACTAGACCACAACATTGATGGACGCATTATTTCTAATTGCAGTTGAAGAAGTATTTCTGATATTAATTCGTTTAATTACGGTTAAGACTACCTGGCAGACCTCTCATTTTGTAGTTACTCTGGAAATATTTGAAGTGATCATGACAGTATAATATAAGAGGTAACACTTAATCCACCTTCACTCACAGTAGGATTTTTGTTACTGTGAACACAAATCTGGAATCTTCTACATATTAAGTTCACCATTTTTAAGTGCTTGTCACCGAAGTGACTTTCTTATTAAGAGCTAATGAAGGTAGTGAGGAAAGGAAAACTAGTAGAATGTGACTCAAAAATATGCAGTAACGTAACTCCACTGTATGCTGTTTAACAAAAAATCTAAGCCAATGGAGAGTTTAGTATCTGCCACAATTCACGCAATATAGATAAAGCAGTAAGCATTTAACAAGCCATTTTGTATAATAATGGAATCTGCTTCTCAACCGTTTTTTGAATTCATTAAAGCCATTCCTTTCTTCTTGAATAAATAGGTACTAAAGAGATATTTTCTGGAATGTGGAGTTGCAATCAGTTATGAAATAATCTAAAGCACAGTATTTCATTAAATGTATGTTTAAAGCAAAAGAATGCGTCGTTAACCCAAACTAATTTGTAAATGGACTAGATAAGGTATACGAGTTGATGCCTGCAAACTTCTTAATTTGAGACTAAACAAAACATTTTTGAAGAAGTAGGGAAAATAAAAATACTCTGGAAGGATAATATATTATAAAAACGTTGATTTCGAATTAAATCAACAATTTTAAACTATTAATGTTCACTTTATTAGTATAAACATTGTTTTAATTGTTGAGACGTTAACTTCTAATTCAATAAAGAGTTCTAATGGGACTCCAGCACATGAAGAGTACTGTATACTGCTCTAAATTTCTCATAGTTGCTTCATACTACTGATCAACTCCAGGTTCTGGAAGGTTTTATATTGCTATGTATGAAATATTAAAACCGCCTAAATTAAAAATATAAAATAAAGTAGAGGCTAAATCCGAAAGTTTGTAATTCATTAGGTTTTAATATAAATTACAGTCTAATGATTACTAAGTGCAGACAACTTCAGTGGTATAAAATCATTGTATGAATAAAACTACTATTTTTAGGGTTAAAATATTTAAAATAAACGACCACATTTTCAGATCTTTTAGATCAAAAATCTTGACCTGTACCGGTAAGTTATAGTCTTAAGGCTACAAACAATCGCAGTAATTTGACCTATTTTTTGCAAAACATTTAAATGTTTTACTTCACCATTTAAATCATTCTCGCTGAGTCGGCTTCTATGTTTATCCATCAGTATTTATAATATTAATTCATAACAAAGGTTTTAATCTTACATTTATTTTGGCTTCCTATGACTTTCTGCCATCTCTCAAGTAAATTCTGAATTTCGTTGCAAGAAAAAAGTTGGTTTAAAAGAAATAAAATCATCGGATTACTTTTATACCTCAAGCACATCTCAGAAGCACTCTCCAATTAAATAGCTTGGCATCGAATGGAGTGCTATTTCTTTAGGGACTTCGAAGGTTTAAAGTTACAAAAATACGCCACGTCTAGGAGAACTTCCTAACTCAAATGTGAAATAGTTTGTTGAGCACTAAAAGCAAGATGCAACCAAACATTGTCGTACAGCAAAAGGACCTTTCTTGTAAATAAATGGTCTTTTATATTTCACTGCTTCAGTCAAAATAATCGGTTTACGATCATAGCGACATCTATTAGCCACTAGAATAGAGTTACACGTTCTTCATAGTTCCACCAGATAGAAAGAAGAAGGGTTTTGACGTGGATATTTTATTTGCCGTTAATGTTGATGGCTACCCAGCTTCTACCTAAGAATAGATGCATTTAGGATTTTAATAACTAATCCATTTTTTGTTGCCGATAGTATTTTTTCACAAAAAGTCCCTCTTATGTTGCCTGGCAAGTGATAAATCGTGGTATCTAATAGAACGATGACCCATATTGTTTCCATGAAAAACGATGAAATTAAAACTGGAGACTTCGAAAATTATGCGACTTGATCTGTTTCAGAACTTTTCGCGCACCCGGTATATGGTATAATTTTGCACTACTGTGCTAAAATTGGGAACTTATAAAAAATAAATTGATGTCTTCTATCCTAAATTCGAAGTATTGGTTAGATTTCTAGAATATTTCCTTTCGTTTATGATTCGTACTAATTATGTGTATGAATCTTAAAAAATAGAGCGATTTTAGAATGTTTTGGCTGCTTTTGATGATTACAAGTAAAGTTACTGCGCAGAATTGTGATTCTGCACCTACAGAAGCAAAAAGGTTAATATGCCAACAAATTTTTCGATGGGACTCTAATGCAAAAGTATGTTAACCTACAAAATATACATTTTCACCAAGAATGTGAGTGTGATTGATATTTATAATTTTAGACAGTACCGGTAGTGTCATCGGCAGCTGTAAGTGCTCCAGGTGTTGCTGATCTAGAAGGTGGAGGAGTATCAGCATTGGCGGCTTCTACATCTCCAACAAACGTTTATGAATGCATGGATATCGCATGCCTTTGTGATTTTTTCGGAGGTTATATATTAACATTATTTTATCTATTTTTTCCTTATGACAGTGATAAATAAAATATTAGGAACTGGTGGAAGTAACTGCGTACTTCCAAGTGGACAACCACTAAGGAAAGTCATTCGTAAGGAATATCGTGTTATGACAGATGCAGAAAGACGGAGGTAAATTAAAGTACCAGCTTGAAAAAAGTTAATTATCATATTATTTGCCTCCTTATACAATATGTCCTATTAGATACCACGCTGCGATGTGGACGATCAAAGGTAATGGGGACTATGACAATATTGCTCGCGTCCACTCACAGTTTAGAACCTCACCGAGTGCTCATTCAGGACCAGCATTTTTGCCCTGGCATCGGGAATTTTGCAAAAGGTATTAGCCTAATATACACATTCTCTTTTAATCTTATAAAGACACTTAAAAATACTAAGACTTTAAGAATGGAGATTGCTCTCCGTCGTGTAGATCCCACAGTTGCTATTCCCTATTGGGATTCCGTATTAGATGAAGTGCTTCCTAATCCTCAACAATCTGTGTTGTGGGGAAATGAGCTTATGGGTAGTCCAAGTGCAGATGGTTCAGTACGAACAGGAGCTTTTCGTAACTGGCCTACCGTAGATGTGAGTTTAACTAGGTGAACTATTCTCCATTAAATTGAATCTATTAACTTTAAAATCAACTACTGAATACTTTAGGGAACCCGTGTATTCCGAAGAAGTTTAGGTACTGGAATGCTCCTGACTGAATCCGATATATCAAGCGTTATGAATACTAGAGATTTCACTCAAGTTCTAGCGTTCACAGCTCCACAATCGGTAAAATTTAAAAAAAATAACACCATATTTAGCTATTTTTAATTATTTATCGAAATGTGATTTCTCCATTGTATTATTACTTTTAAAGCGACTCTAAACATTACTTTTTAAAAAATTTTAAATCTTTACTTTAACATGATTTTTACCTATTAAATATTCATCGATTTAATATTTGAATATAAAATTATGGTTTTAAAGAAATTAGTAATTTTGTAAGATCATAAACAGACAGTATATTAATAAACAGTTCTAATTTCACAAATGTTCCAGTTATCTCTGAACTCTTTAACAGACAGTCCCATCTTTATTTTGTTTATAGGTACTTTCAAGAATATTTTTAGGGATGTCCAAATCCTGCAAGCTGGACAGCGCTTGAATACTCTCACGGAGGTCCCCACATCTATGTAGGCGGTACGTGTTTGTAGGTATAATAACTCACTAGTAAGGATAATTAACTTGAAAACTTAAATTACATAATAATTGTATTTCACTTAATAGACTCTGTAAGAACATAAAATATATCTTCATGCATGTAAATGATTATTAGTAATATAGATGTATATTCTCAGTGCTGCAGTTTCAATGCTAGAATTTTTGGATATTAACAGGNGACATCGACAAACGATCCACTGTTCTTTAATCACCATAGCTTTATTGACTGGATATGGGAGCAATGGAGACAGTTAAGACAAGTGAGAAAGTTGGAACGAATCATCATAGCGAACATACAGTGCTGACCAAAATATTGCGGAATTCTTTTTCTTTCCACTAGTAGTGAGTTGTTTATTGGTAATCAAGCAAACAAAAGCTGGAAATGAGTTATTATGTAATAGGTTTGGAGGAATTCCGACAGACATTGCTACTTTGTATTCCACTGACTTAATCTAGATCTTAGGATAAAGTGCACAGTAAGTTTTTATTATTTTTAGTCGCGTGCTGATCGAGAGAGAGCATATCCTCGAGACAATTCCTTGTGCAGCAGCATGGCACATTTCGGAGGCAATACAATGACTCCCTTTTTTCCCATGGTCAATACCGACGGACTATCCAACAAATACACCGGTACCATATTGTTCTATATTTTAACTTTACCATTTGGTTGCTTCGAAGGGGTGTTACCTTTTTACATTCCGACTTATAGATAACCTGTATGGGTACGCTCCGCGTCCCACTTGCTCTTTTCAAAATTTGGGAGGATGTGGATCAAAGTATGGTGTTTAAATACATTTTCTGGATCATAGACATGTTATATATGATTTTATCTAATTTAACAATGTAAAGACATTTCTAATTAGTTGGTTTGATTTTTTTAAAGATATCTCTTTTGTGATGTATCTCACGGGACGCCTAGATGCTCATCAAAAGTAAGAGTTGGCGGCAATTGTCGTGGATATGTTCGAAGTCAGTCTAAACGTTTAGGCTTTAAGCTTTTTGAAATACTGCATAAAAATACAGATTTTAGATTTGATAGTTACTTAATATCTACGGAATTTAGATCCAATAAAAAACCCGTGAAGCTGATGTATCATACCCTTTTACTTCTATTTCACGTCTCAACTGAATTTAATACCCTAAGACCCTTAAAGATTAGTATTTAGACAAAAAAGAAACAATTCTTGTTGATATTTAACAAATTTTCGGCAGATTTGTTTTGCAAGTAACTATCTATGATTGAAAGGTTGGATCATAGTGATTGTTTCTAATAATTATCTTACTATTTTTTGATTTGCATTGAAAATCCAGAAGAAAAACTTTTAAAATTATATAAAACTATAATAGTGCAACTCTTTTAATATTTTACAGATGAAGACGTTTGTTATCTCGGAGATTGCATTAATGGCGTATGCATAAATGCTCCTGTAAGTTACTACAAAGATGCAGAGACTGTTTACTGATTAAAATTATTATGGATGTTAACTTCAAATCGTGTTCGTATTTGCTTGTAGACACCAACACCAACAACCCAACCACCAGTAGTAACAACGACACCTGTTGGCCCAACTCCAGAGGTATACATTGAAAATTTTAAAGTAATGTAAGATTATAATATTTACATATAATATATTCAAAAGATAAACCGTTGTTTAAACTCTTAAGATCAAAATACTCGGAAATTTTAAAAACCGACTTGCAAATTTGCTTGAGATACGCAGGGATTTGCTCTCGCTTTGCGAAATTTTGTGACCCTTAAATCTTCCTGTAGAATAATCTTAATATATACTCAAACATTAGTGAGAGAATTAGAAAACATACTGAGGCAGGAGAGCGGATACAGAATTCATCCAGACGTGTTACAACGAACAGCAGTGTTGTGCACCATGGGCAGCCCGAGGTGAATGTTCCCGTAATCCAGTATACATGGCACAATGGTGTAGAGCCAGTTGCGGCCAATGCACGCCTCGTACTTATAACCTTCGTGTAGGTGAGAAACATCAATCATTCTGAATTAATTACTTTCCAATGTAAACAATGTATAAGTTATAAACTAATTTTAAAAAGGAACAAGGGAAATATGGATTAAGATGGACACTTTAGAATACCATTTTAGAATGTTCAAATAGACACAATAGATGCACATACTGGGCACAACGCGGAGAATGTGCAAATAACCCCAACTGGATGCTAGAAAACTGTCGTCAAGCATGTGGTCGATGTAGACGAACGAGAGAACAATCTTGTATTGCGGGAGGTAAGCTTTGCTATCGGTTATTTATTATGAATAGCCATAAACAATAAATCACTTTTAGGACAAACTACGATTGCACCTCGGCCAACAATTCAACCACCAATTAGTAAACCTTCACCTTTTTATTTATCTTGACTTATTTTTATTTAAGGTACCTAATGATTTGACTTTTTAAATACAAAATGTTATAGATGACAATGCCTGCATGAATGATCACTATTGTTGCGCTGCATGGAGTTACAGAGGATACTGCTACAGTAGTTCCTTTGGCTCATACATGCAGCAGTACTGTAGACCTGCATGCAATACGTGTGGTTCAGTGCCAGTTGCCTCGATGTGGAATGGACCTCGTGANATTGCTCTTAGTAGTTCCAGTCCCTTTCTCACATAAATTTTAACATTTGAAGTGTTTTAAATCTAGCACTACAGTGTTAACTAATTATAGTCTTTAGTATATTATAATCATTAACAAGTTAAGAATTATATCTTCTTAAAGACTTAAAAACAAGACTTTCAATTAAATAAATTTCTTAGGGTGTCAAAATCTACATTCACAATGTCCATCGTGGGCAGCACGTGGGGAGTGTAATGCTAATCCAACTTACATGTGGGAAAATTGCAAATATTCCTGCAAGTGAGTTCTATAAAATTACCATATTTATACTAATTCAATTTTTATAGCGAATTTAGTCCAATTCATCAAGACATACTTTTAAAATTAAGTTTTCCGGGAAATATTAAGAATATGTTCATATAATATTTTAACAGGCATTCATATAGCTAAATATTAATTTTTGAGAAATTTATATATGGAACAAAAGTGTTTTTATAGCCGCTGTGACCTCTTAAATATTCGTACCCGTCTGTCAGTTTGCGGATTATCAAGACAATCTGTTCATAATAGAAAACCTGTTTCCTCATCTAAAATTAAGTCATCACAACGGAATGATGGTTCACCATCACCTGCTAATAGAAAGAATAAATACAAGAAAAGTAAAACCTTAAACAAGAAACTGCATAATCGAAAAATGCAATGGAGAAAGGCGAAAGGACAACGAGATCGGGCAGAAATCTAAGCAGATCTTGCGGTGTAGGTATCACTTTTGGTGGTTGTTGGTAAGATTTATTTAACCTAATCCATTTATAGACTGAAAAATNTTAAACATTATTGTTGATAAATAATAATATATAAACAGCAAATTTTCAGATATTCGTGGAAAGATATTAACCGGCATAGTCTGCCCTGACCATTAATTATAATCTGTTATCTCAGTTGATACAGAAACGAAGATAAAAAGACATATAAATTCATTTAAATTTCAAACTCTATTTGTCCACTTTACAAGCGTTAGAATTGGCTACCGCGACCTGTGGCACGATTTATAACATCGAAGCGAATACCTTTAGTTCTCAGCTAATTTAAAATAAACCAATACAGTAATTAGCACTTCACTTATTCGAATGAACTGAAGCAATGTAAGTGGAAAACTACAGTACTGATAGGCTGCTTTTCATTAAAATTCGATATACCAGGTCAATGGATATTGTGTAGTTTTTAATGATAGCCAGATCTTCCATAAAAATACTGTCTGCGGTTATTTGAGTGACAGAAAACCAATAAAAGCAGCTATTGCTACCGAAGAGCCAGACTTCCATGCTTTCATAAACGCTAAAAATAACAACTTTCTTCAGTCATTACACTTTTATTTCATCTAATAATAATATCATGAAGACCATGAATATATATTTTGAAGAACTACATTTTCGGAAAATTTCATGACAATCTCTGCATAATAATTACCATGAAAAAAGCATAGGTCCAATTTGGTTAAAATTGAAACATTAACACTATGATAAGAACACAAAGCGATATACTGCCCATATTACCCGTCCAACTATAAGCAACACTTAGAGAGCATACGATGAAGTATTAAATAGATACAAGGATGAAACATAGAACACCAAATATATAGAAATCATACTAATATATGAGTGGCACTGTAATTAAAAACATGTCTCGATACCGTCATCGGTAAGGTCCAACAAATGTATCCTATTGTAGAACAATCAATTTCTAATAATTGTTAGCAAAAATATAGAGATAGACTACTAGTCTAAAGTTCAAGGTAGTTTTCGTCTATTTTCTCATCTTTCAATGGTTTAAATATTTTGAAAATATTTAAAGATAGGCCTACAAAATGAATGGTACAAAACAATAGGAATATTTGAAACTTTAAAAAAACAACCAATCAATAATTGCAATTTAGAATGGAAATAAAACCGTACAAATTCAAGAGCAATAAATTATTCAGCATATAGATTAAAAATTCCTAGTAAAATTCACACCTATTAACTTAAAACCTTAAATTATAACAATCCAATATCATAGTTACATCATGTGGAATATTCTTCTTCAGGAATTCACTCGTTTTGATAAAATGACTTTTAAATATCTCCAATAATTTTTAGTGACGTTGTATCAATGCGCAAATACAGCTTGGATGAATAGCTTTCTTAAGAAAAGGATGTTGTAAAAGCTCCGTGGCTGATGCTCGTTGTGTACTATCCTTGACCAGGCATCGGCTGAGCATATGAGCGAGTTCAGGAGACACCTTCAGTAGTTCCAATTTATTTGTTGTAAGTATAATTGTTTAATTTTAACGAAAATACGACAAATTCCAACATTGATGAATTTCTCAATGATGAAAGAAACCCCTCAAAATTTAACGTTGTTAACTGGTACCGATGAAGCCATCAATTGAAATATCTAGAGAATCATACTACCTTTGTTGCTATAATTATATCTAATTGTAACAAATGTAGACTTACGTTAGCATTACTGCTAAATTTTGGTGCTGGTTCGTCTCGAATCCTTTTCATGGCCTTTAAAAATTTATAAGTATAGCAGAAAATATATGGTACATTAAAAAAATACTTCATAAAACATAAGATAAATAAGTTTATCTCAGTACCTGAAACGGCTGTTCATTAAAATATGGTGGTTCCCCTTCAACCATTTCGATCAACATGATTCCGAACGACCAAATATCGGCTTTAGTATCATATGCTTGGCGAGAAATAACCGGAAAAATCAATTAATGATAATTTGAAATCGGAATGCAAATAATTTTGACACACTTCTGAAGCAGTCCAATATGGAGTTCCAACTAATGAACGCCGACGAGGATATTCGTCCGATAATTGCCCACAGAAGCCAAAATCAGATATCTATAAAGTCAAAGCAATTTATCCCATGTTACTGCTTCCTCTAGTTACAGTAATACTAAAGGGCACAGAAGTTTATTAATGGGTATATGAATATAAACGTCGGGCATTGAAAAGTAAAAAATAATCCATAATACTCACTTTAACTGTCCCATCCATCTTTAACAATATTGAATCACTTTTTATGTCACTGAAAGTGAAAAGCTACCAGCAAACATAGAACAAAACACGTGATCAAGATGTGATCTGAATCAAAGAATATAGTGATTGAGATTTTTCTCAAATATTACATGCTACTTTAAACTATAGATTAATAATATTTATCATGGAAACATAACTACAATTGCATGGGAAAATATTCGGATTAGAATTACACAAATAAGATGAAGAGTGATAGTTACAAGGAGTAAAATAAAAATACTAACCGATGAATCACCCTTCGCTCATGAAGAAACTCAACAGACCTCAAAACTTGTTGACATATTGTAGCAATCTGTGCTTCTGTCATTCTGAATATCAAAAGTGATAATAATAATAATAGAAATTTTGAAAACTAAACAGTACAGTACTAATACTGGTTTAAATAATGTTACATTTTTAATAAGCGTAATTGAAAATTTTGTACACTTCCTTGATATTACCAAAAATAATTTTCTCTCCACCATAAGTAGGTATTATAGCAAACCATGTGGATACTACAGAGGTAAAACTAACCTGGTTTGTGTAACAATATCTGTCAATGATCCGCCTTCCATAAACTCCATAATAACCCATAGCTCATCATCGACTAGATGTGAAGAATACATTTGAACTATGTTTATATGTTGATAGTCGCGCATAATAGATACCTTAATAAGGTTAAATATATAAGTTACAGTAAAAATAAAGATGAAGTAACTAACTTCATTGAATAGGAGCTCCCTACGCTGCTGTTTTCTCAGGTTCATACACTTAACTGCGACAATCTGTTGTGTTGACATCTGTACAACAAATAGTTATTTATTAACAAATACCTTATTCTCAATTGGTTGCTTGAGGTATTAAAGTAAACGTATAATAAAACTAATCTAACTCATATTAACTATTTTTATATACTCAAATAATGATAAACAAAGTATCTCATCTAAAATCTTACCTTTCTAATATAAGAGATTAAAAGTAAAGCATAGTACTCATTTGTACTCGTTAAAATTTTATACTTGTTAAATTCTGCTTTTATACGTATAGGATATCCACTTTTCTTACTTTATAAGCAGCTAGTACAGTTCCAGTAGATCCTTCACCAACTTGCTTAAAGTCAGTCAAATCTCCTCGAGGATCAGTGGAATTTACTACACAACATAAAGCCGCACGGAACTAAAATTAATCGTAACCATGTAAGTTCTTCAGAGCTAAATACTATAAGTAGTCGAAAAATTTCAATAAAACATTTTCTTCTACTCTATTTAACCATAATTTTTCATTTATAATTACTACTCAAAACTATTTACATCACAAATACCTGTTCGAAGCTCACGTCATTTCCCTCTCTTTCTTTTTCTTGAGAAGACCTTTGTGAACTTATAGGTCTTGATGAGATCTAATAAAAAATCCGAGTTATATACGCCTAAATAATATACTTGCATGTTTAAAAATAGTCAAATGTGTCTACCTACCGTGCCAGAATGTATGTTATAATTTACTCCTTGAAGAACAGATGAATGGTTCTTATTTAAATTACTCTGTTGATCCATATTTTCATATTTTGATCCTATAGGAGCTGGAGCCTGAATAAATTTCTTAATAAGTCATCTAATATGTCTATAAACCATTGATGAAGTTTCATAATTTATCTTAGGATATAATTTCCTAGATAAAACTTATTTTTTAAAATCCTAATTTAATATCTGAATAATTTTATATATCAAAGTACTAATGTCACAGCATAAAATTAAGGACTCGCATATTAACTAGAAATATTAGATAAACTGTGTACTTACTTCCTCACATCTAAAACTGGATACTACATTATTAAGAACATGTGAATTCGCCGATGGTAGAGTATATTGTGGATCAGTATAAGCAAGTCCTCGATTGGTTTGGGAATGACTGTTATCCATCATTTGTTTATGCATAGTAAGTGAACTACAAAGAGGCTATCTTTTTCTTAATAGTCAATTATAATAAAGAATCGTGTATTGTAAACAGCTAGAAATTATTAGTTACCTAGGTGGGAATACTCCTATACTCTCTGAAAGATGTTGAAATCTGTTTACTACAGGAATTCGAAGACTATTACTTCGAGCTACGGTTATTTGCTGTGGTGTATTCGCTCTAAAATTGTAAACAAACTGGAAAAAAAACTACTAAAAAAAACAACGATATTGTAAAAAAAAGTTTACCAATAAGACTACTCAATGGACTACTAATTAATTACTCAATAGAAGGAATTTTAAGAGATAGCAGAAAACTACATTCCGACCTCGACGTATTTTGAAAACCAGATCCTCGTATAACTATTTTAAGTTCAGCAATATCTACCGGAGTAATACACGAAGGGTCAACAATAGGTTTAGGGCGACCGGATATGCGAGGTGGTCCAAGCAATGCTTGCCATTGCTGTAAATGATGATTATATTTACTTACACCCAACGTAATTCTGATATATTGAAAATATTGTATAACAGAAGAAAAATAGTGCTATTGAACAAATTTTGTATGAAACCTAGTGGTAATTGGTAAAATTACGTTAAAAGTAACTACTAACTTTTGGTAAACCTGTATATGTCCCAGTACGAGCATCATATCCTGCGTGAATCCTATGTTCGAAATTTGATGGTGTAGATATTTCAGCTTTTTTAATTTTCTTTCGCATAGAAAGCGACCGATTCATTATTCCTCTTTGGAAAAAACTATCGAGATATTATTAAATCCAAATAGCTCACATGTGGTATTCCTTAACCACACTGGATTTGGGCATCCACTAATATATATATACATACATTAGAACAAATTACGTTCCCAGACGATTAAAATTAAATAAATGAGGCACCTAACGTATCAAGGAGAACTAATAATTGGTAGCGGTGCGACTAAACAACTGTTTTAGTGGAATATTACACAGCTACACAGCAAACATTAGATATGACGTCAAAATATCTAATGATGCAAGATACTTCGGACAGGAGAAATAGGTGTGAGTAATAGTCGTGAAAATAATGTTAAGAAATACTAAAATATTCAAGTACTCACAGGATTGAAGTAAACTGTAAAATAAAAGTTTTTCTTCTTAACATATTTGCTGTTCTAAGTAGAGGTGCTGCTCCCAACATAACAGCAACTAAAATTGTTTAAGAACAATGTATTAATTAACCCCCTCAGTAATTTAAATAAATAAATAGATAAATTTATTTCTCGTTAATTCATAGATCATTAGCAATAGACAAGCTGTCCGTTATTCTTATCGTCTGTTCTTTGTTTCGAGCACATTTTTCGGCAAATCACATTCATTCACGTGGTGTGCTTTCGCTGGAAATATTGCGCTGTACAACGAGCTTGTGACCCTATACTAGCCATAACTTTACCATTCATAGTCTATAACCACAATATTTGTCTGCTTAGTTTTGGAGTGATGAGATTTAGAAAAATGTCACGAAAAGGTATCGTCTACGATATGAACGAAAGTGGAACAGCACGATTGATTTTTGACAAAAATAGAGAGTCTTTTGAGGTTCGTTTAATCAATATTTGCTATTAATAGTAATTACCTACACTGCTTTAGGGAATGCTAGAAACCCATAGTGGTGAAACAATATCACTTAGAGGACAACTGTCCAAGAATAGCTCAGTTCCTAATACAGTCAAACTCGTCTATATGGATGTTTTTATCGGTAAGTTCGAAAACTATACCTGGAGTCTGTGGAATTTGGCCTATCTAGAATTTTACAATGAAATCGGAAAATTTTTTTGTAGAAGATAATTCAATAAAGTTGCTGTTATAGTCGATGGAGAAGCTGGATCATCTTTTGCATTGAAGAATATCTCTGTGGATATCGAGGGGAATCACATTGCATTTAATAATCCCGCAATTGTGTTCTCATCACGAGATCGATTAATAGGAATGAAGTAAGTCCTAATATTGACATAAGATAAATTGCGAATCATGTTCTTCTTTGGAAAATTCTTGCGATTAAACCCAAATTAAATGACTAAAAATATTAGGTATCTATTTTCAGAGCTGACGTCGAAATACAACAGCATATGAATCCAACTATGATCAACGATAGGAAGGAAGTATTTGTTGGGCCCATGATGGTATGTATGCAAGGGGAAAATTAATATCAACTAGTAGTTAGGATCACTGGGACTGTAGCAAAGACTAGTCTAGAAATCGAACTAAATTAATTAAATGAAACTACTAAGGGTTTTGACGAATTAGTTACGATAGATTTCATGTTGAGAATAAATCTCGTGGAATACTTATTTATAGCTCCATGTACTGACAAGTCATCGTCCAGAACAGTCAGTTAGAAGAGAGTCACTGTGTGAAAATAATGTGCGTATTCTGGAGCAGTCAGATGACTTTCTGGCTTGATACTCTTCAAATAATAAAGAATTGTAATATAATTCCTATCAAATGAAAGCATTAAAAAGTATAAAAACAAAATAATTGTGCATATATTACATATCTATCAAATATGTATTTATTCGTTTTCATGCTGTTTTACTCAAACTTACATAGTTTTAAAAACTTAAATAGGTTTTCAGAAAATATTATCTGTAAATATATATTCAATTCAATTAATCGATGAGTACGCCTTCTTCATACATGTTACAAAAAACAAATTGCGTCACTAGTTCACGGGTCTTGCTTTAAGCACACCTAGTGTATCTGGAATATAATTATTGGAAGAAAGACTGTTAGATACTTCCGATTGCCTTTTATCCCGCTGATCTTGTATTGAAGATTCGAGATAAGGAATTGGTTTTGGCTTGGGACCGAACTTCTTCTCAATATAGTAGCCAATAGTGCCAATTACTGCAGCAAAAGGAAGCACTAGATAATGAGAAGTGCGAGACCCTAAATAAGTAAAACGAGAGGATATAAATAGTTTCTACCGATTACCAATACATTATTTATACAATTTAATAATATTATTTAACACCTACCGATACTAAAAATAATAGGCCACATTTAGGAACGTGAAATAACCTCCACTAAGTAGTAGCTAACACGAAAAATACAAAAAAAAACACATACACCTGAAAACATTAAACTAAAACAGATGTGAATTTGTACAAATTTATATTAAATTAACGAAGTGATTTCAGGTATTTCTTAATATAGGTCTGAAATCTTGGTTTGTAGTACCAATTAGTACTTACTAGTTTTAAGAAAAGAACAAATACAGCGTAGTCGGGAACAGCCTAAAACTTTGAGAATGAACTTTTAAACAAAAACAAAAAAAAACAGGAAAGAATGGAACATCTTAATAAAGCGCAAATTTCTGCGATTCATAACTGAGCCGCATCGCGTTCTGTGACCGCGACGCAATGGACTTCCAAATATTCACGTACAGTAAATGTCAGAAACGTATAAATTTCATAATTTTAAGTATACTATGAACATTTAAATTAAGTGCCTGTATATTCCTAAATTTCCTTGTTTTATATTGATTTATCATTCAATATGTCATATAGTAACTTCGCCCTGTTAATCTACAACTAAAATTGTGGGGATGCTTGTGGAAAATTATTCATTCGTAAATATGAAAATGTTTAGTGAGATTTTGTATATACCCACCTAAACCAATTTTTATTGGCTGTTTTTAGGATGACTGGTGGAGAGGAAATTTTTAAGAATCCACTGGACGAGTTAGAGAGAGGGCATGGTCATAGCATTAATTCGGATCCTTTGGTAACCGCTGAAGTTGACATTAGCGTGGATGCTCCTTCTTCACGACAGTCTGATGCTCTGGCAAATGATAACCGTTTTGTGAGCGTTTAATGTATCGTTTTTAAAAATAATTTGGTGATGATATTTTAAAAGAAACTTGCTAGTATTAAGAGTAATGGTTGAATTGAGCTAAAATACAAAATTTTGATACTATTGTATACCATGTTGTAGCATAGAACTGAAGAAATCAATGTCGACCTGGACTTGGATAATGCTATTCTTGTTGATATTTCGGATGCTTTATCAGAAAGGGATAAGGTGAAAGCACATAGTCTGGTTTATTAAACTTTTATATTTACTGCAAGGATGTTTTAAACTTTTCACTGTTTACTATTGTTTTGTAAAAGTTGCGTATCCATAGCGTATAATTTTGCATTGTGTCGTCTATTTTATTTCTCTCAAGATAGTACTTCTAAAAATCTTGTCCATCATAATTATCTAAAGGCAAATGAAGCCTACCCCTTTATTTCAGACCGCCATAGTATTATGCAAGTTAGTTTTAGGTAAAGTACACCGTCCACACGAAAACGCGTCTAAATGATATGCGCCCAGAGACATCCGTTGTGCGTGAACATGATGAATTCTTATGGTTACACAGTGTGCTTGATGAGAATGAAAATTATGCTGGGTTTATTGTGAGTTTATAAATTGTTTAGTGTTGTTAATCCTGATAATCTATACTAAATAATAACATTAATATTTTTGATATGGAAAAGTAAAGTATTTTCACACTTAGTAATATAGGAAATATATAAGGCATTTTTAAATATAAAGGAGATTGTGGTTGGTTAAAATTTCGACTACGTGTAAGATCTCATTATCTTTATATATAGTTATATTTAGATTCCTCCAGCTCCACCACGGCCAGATTTTGATGCATCTAGAGAAAAACTACAGAAGTTGGGTGAAGGTGAAGCTACAATGACTAAGGAGGAATTCCTGAAAATGAAACAAGAATTAGAACAGTTATGCTCATTTACATAGTATTAATACCTTGCTCTTGATTATGAAGAATACTTTTGCAGAGACTATTTGGCTCAATTCAAAAAGACCGTCGCAATGCATGAAGTATTCCTGCAAAGAATTGCTGTGCATCCTGTATTTCGTCAAGATCCCAACTTCCGCATTTTTTTGCAATATGAAGACGATGTAAGTTTTGTAATAATTAAAAGTAGTACGTAGACTTCAATATGTTTCATTCTATTTTTCAGTTATCAGTTCGTGGGAAAAATAAGAAGGAAGTTGTAGAATCAATTTGGAAACGATTTACTCAATCTGCTGATGAAGTCTTATTATCTGGACAGGTCTATTGTACCTAATTTGGCATATGTAGAAAATTTATATTACTTGACGGTATCATAGTGCGTACTTCTTGAGAAGTTCATTTATTATATTTCAGAAAGACGTTGACGATTTTTTTGAACATGAACGCAATTATCTGGTAGAATATAATACTCATATTAAGGAAGCTGCATCAAAAGCGGAAAAAGTCATTCGTCTGAGGAAAAGTATGTAGCTATAATTGTTTAGGAAGTTTCAATTCTAGCGCTCAATTTGCACTTAAGAGCATTTACTTTTCAGTTTTCTAGGGAAATTTTTGCTAACTCCTAACCTATTTATTAATCATGATGGAACAGTGTTGGCGCTTCTTTACAATTTACGCCATATTATGTAACCAAGTTATTCTGTATTTTATCATACTTTTAGATTCTAACGTGGCTTTTCATGTGCTATTTAATACGTGGTACTGCATTTACCTTTGTCGGTGTTTCTTCCTGTACAGCTGTTGTTATCTCGTCTCTAAGCCCCGCCTAGTCTCTGCGTTGCGTGTTGCGCGGCGGTTGCTTGTTCTCATGTAATACGTACAATTAGGACTTACTAACTAGACAAATTGTGTGGGGAGCCATCTTTAACGTTTATAATTCAACTTATTAATAGTTGTCTGAATTATTATAATGAAATAATACAGACATCTGAGATATTACTGTACAAAATTATAGAGTAGGCTTTTTGTTATAGGCTGTATAATTTTAAATCCATGCATGACTAGCAATCTAAAAGTTTGAATTTGCTTTAAAATTCCTATGGATAATAGTTGAAGTACAAAGTATCACTTCTTTTGGTAACAATACGCTGGTTAATCCTGGTTTTGTTGAAAATTATGTTAACCATAGCATGAAATCTTGTATCAAGCATTAGACGTATAAAATGGCTATTTTTCAAATAGTCGGCGCCAGTATGTTGCGTTATGACCCTATCAAATTACGACTTTATTATGCTTGCCTTTAAAAGTGGTAAAACAGATTCAAAGACTAAAAGCGTATTAAATAGAAAATTACTGTATCTACTATTTATATTGAAGTGTAGTTAGTGTTTCTCTATAAAATTGTTTAATCATGCAAGGCATTAATTTCGATCGTTTATCGTTTTGTCAACATTATATATTTTACATTGATCACATGGCAGTCTCATGTCTAGAGCGCCGCTTTCTATTTACCAAAGTCTTACCGTGCGCTTTAGTAAAAGTGTATACATTTTACCTGATCTGGTGGCCGTAATCGCTGTATTTTAGAATAATTTTTTAGCACTTGCCATTTATTTATCCGTAGTAATTATTCTATCACCATACACATCGTTTTAAGTTTCAGTATAATTCTTTAGAAGAGAATAAACCGCTAGATAAATCATGATTTCTCAAGATGTTCTCGTCGGGTCTTAGTACAATTATCTCTGGTTGTCGTTTTTTAACATTCGCGTCAGCATGCTGTGCATTGGGAACCAGTTGTCTTTTCTACAAAAAATTCTCCGACTTATTTTCATTTTATTATGAGATCTTAAATACGGCTGTTATATATTGTCTACAAGACAAAAGGTATTTTTATAGGAATTTAAAATTCTGTGCTGGATGTTATTTCAGGTTCTTGTGAATCATATGCTAAGATTGGTGATTGCTTGGAGCGAATTGCTCGTTCAGAGCCCGATAAAATTCTCGCACGAACGCTCTCTAGAGGCTCTGATGGGATGCATAAGCTTAAAAAGGTAGTTATTTATCTTTAATATTTTCAGTACTTATATATTATAATTATCAGGTAGAAGCTCGATCAGCTAATGATGAGGAACTTAAGCTTACCGATACGCTAACATACTTTACTAGAGATACACAAGCTGCCAAGGTATGCAATTTGCATTGGGAATTTTGTTTTTTTTAAAGTTGGAGTGGTGTAGAGTCGACTGATTTTTAAATATCTACTCAAAGTTTCTCAGTACTATCTATTTAGAATTTATTATATTTAATGTAATGGGTCTTTGCACAGATACGAAATAGATATCCAGCAGATTTATACATTTGACCTCTGGAAGAATGAGTACATTTCTGTGTTTCGCAATCCTCATTTTCCTCAATTTTCTTTTGTACTTTTTCACATGCCCGCTTCTGATATGACGGAAATTGTTTTTGTGAAGTGGCGCAACAATTCATTTCTATTGGTCTTTCAAGCTAGCTTTTTAAGGAAAGGATGCTGCTGGTGCTTGTTTTGGAAACACTTAAGTTTCTCATTCATAGTTTCAGCTATATATTAATTTTAAAGTGGAAAGCCTGCTATACGAATACTAGTATTCATGCTTTTTGCATGCCCTTTAATGCTGAGTTAGCTTTTACTGTTTTTTGACAAAAAACCAATAATAAGATAATACATTTCTGTGATTAGTAATTCTTTCAATAATTTGTATATAGGGTGCTTCAGGAATACATTTTCTTGGAAGTTTTTAACGTTCAAATAAAATCTACTAAAAATAATACTGCACAATAAAATCACACTGATTTCACTTATATTATTATGACGATGTTACTACTAACGTAAGCCTAAGCATCATTTTCTTCCTTCAATTATGGACGCATGCAAGACTTCCGGGTATACCTCCAGCTTTAATCTTGTGCGTTATTGATTTACATTTGTAGAAAGTCGGGTTTGGCATAATGAAATAAATACTTTTAAACTTGTTGGCTACAATGTGGTATGTATGGTCGTAGTAATTGTGGAAAAAGAATAGGAAATTCTTTAGCTTAATCAGTCTATATCTTTGTGTCTTTTCGGCCTTTTTTATGCGAAATGCGATTATGAAAATGTGATCACTATCGTCCTTTTTCGTTGATTTGACACCAAAATACATTAATATTTAATCATTTGGTTCAGCGAGTTTTTTTCTTTTTGTTTTATCAAGCATTTGAAATACCATTACTTTTTGGGGATATTTTCCAAAAGTTTTATATATGTAACTACTTTCATTTGTTAGATGTTAAGTTACTTTTTGTAGTTTTGTTTAAATGTAGCTATTTGTGTATACAAACTACCCAGTTGATAAATTTTGTGTTAAACATGTTCCATCATTAATTAGATACTGTGTTGTTTTATATTTTAAATACTTAAGGTCCTAGGTTTGTAATATCTTCCTATCAAGATTGTATGTTTTTACGTCTCAGACATAATTACATACTGCCTTAATTTCTTTTAAACACAATTTAGATTGGAGTTCTATAGACTTACCTACAAACAAACAACTGTCGTAAATATGCGTATTTAAATACCATTAATTTGTACTAATGGAAATGATCTATTAACTGCATTTATTATAAAGAATATTTTCCAATAAGGTTGCAATACTAAGCACTTTTTAAGAATTTATTTATTCAGGATCTTCTTTATCGTCGTATGCGATGTTTGGCTAACTACGAAGCTGCTAACAAGAATCTAGAACGCGCACGTGGTCGCAACAAGGACATTCCTAAGGTCGTACCGGCTTAACTTTTTATTTCTAATTATTATTATTAATTATTGAAGGCAGTGGTATGATTAAATTTCTTGAAACCATATAATATTAGTCACTGGTTGCAATGTTTAGAATTATTTTACATCAATTTGAAGCTATTTATAACTACATTTTGAGTTTTTTTGAAGTTTCTTATCATTAATACCTTCAGTGTAGGTACATTTCTATCATGATTCGTTTATTATACTGATGCTAGTCTCAGCCAAGAAGCCTTTAAGTCAGTAAAGTGAAACTAGATGGGGAGAGTTATTCCGGTTTTTGATTGATAGTCGAAAACGATTAAACTAGATTTTGTGTATTGCGAATTTGAAGTGTTTTATCACTGTTAAGTATTAAAGAATAGATTTGCAATAATGACATTTCCAGGCAGAAACTGAGCAGGTGGATGCGTGCAAGAAATTTGAAGACATTAGTGCGTTAGCCAAGACCGAATTAAAAGAACTGAAGAAGAGACGGGTATTAGCGTTCAAAAAGAATCTCACAGATCTAGCTGATCTTGAAATTAAACATGCTAAGGTTAGCTTAATTCTATTACGATATTGATATTAAAAACAATCAAAAATAAGATACTTAAGTTATTCTTTTATATAAGTGATTAGAAAGCAGAAATATATAGTATTCTATGTATCATCTACCTTCATTTTCACTGTACTAAAAATAAGCACCACTAGTCTTACCAGCATCACATCACATGCATGGGCAAATCAAGTCAGGCGTCCGATGTTTACTTCTCGAGCTAGTGTCCAGTAATTGAGAACACCATTACAATTCTAGTAGCCCAGAGTTTCACCCTAATTCAAATCTACTATATTCTCCTGACAAAAGTGCCAAGCAACGAGATATTATTTATTTGAATGAATAATATTATTGTGCACCTAATCAAATACACTCCAGAACAGTTAAAAATGTTTTAATTGACTTTAATACATTGCTTGAGGACTGTTTTAGACGCAGATGTTTCAGGCACAGATCCAAGTTTTGTCGGAAATTGTGACTAAATTAAAAGAACAGCCGTGAATTCAATGAATTTTGGACTTGGCTTTATAATATTTAGTTTGTGATCTGAAATCTATAACGTGGTTATCACTAGTTTGCATTGTAAATAATCATATATTTTGGTACTAAAGGATTTGTGATATTGTTTTATTTTCTGTTCCCGTAGATTGTTAAGTAATGCTGTGGTTTTTACGAGTTTCTAGCAACTTGGTATAATCAAACGCAGTTTTCTCATATTTGTCCTCAAGATTTTTTCAACGTAAAAAAATAAATTATTCCTTTGAATTCTTTAGTTATTTTGGTGTATCTGTGGTTTTTTCCACATCTATATCGTTTTAATGATTTTCTTATTATGCAATATAGAAAGATGCTATCTTTTTTGTTGGGTTTTTTGTTAGCTTGAATAAATCTGACGGTTTAATGATTTTTTCATAGATGCTGGTATCGTTGCATTATAGATACTATTGTAGCACTGAGATGATAATGAGATTTTTGTTTATTAGTGGTTGCTGTTATGTGCAAGTACTAAGGAATTCTAATCTGTATGTAGCATCTTAGAAAGTTATATATTTATCCAATTGATGAATAGTTGGAGTATTTTGGATCCATAATGTGTTGTGTTTCATATGGGTTCAACTGAGGGCGGCGGTGGAGCTGCGGAGAATATTCCGTGGCCAAACCGTAAAGAGAACTATGCCCTTGACGATGCCATCGGAGTGGGTGCCACCGCCACTGTTTATAAGGTAAAGTATAATTTTAATTGATTACAAATGGAACGAGATTTCTTCATTTCTCACTGGTCTTTGGATTTTTATGATTGAAAGATGTAATTATTTTAATAACTAGTAAGGATGAAAATGAAAAGGACTTGTAGGCTATGTGTATTCCGCGTAATGAGCGATGTGCTATCAAATGTATTAATCTGGAGAAGTGTCAAACTTCTGTTGATGAACTAAGCCATGAAATTCAGGTATAGATTTTGTGGAGTGATGAAGTATTTAACGTTTTTCATAGTATATTTCCTTTATTATTGAATAATTTTCAGTAAAACCGCACACTTATGGCTACAATTTTTTTTCTGAATTATTAGCTTTAACAGATATGGTTATCCTACATTTATAGGCAATGTCCCTTTGTGCACATCCCAATGTTGTTAATTATTATACATCGTTCGTAGTTGGTGAAGAGCTTTGGGTAGTTATGAGGTTGCTTAATAGTGGTTCCATGCTCGATATTCTCAAAAGGAAAATCAAGGTTTGTATATTGTCAATTTCCACTGTCTATTACAGCGTTTTCATATCATTGTCTTTTCTATTTTACTTTATTTTACAGGCTATTGGCAAAGAGCAGGCCATGTACGGTGTGTTGGATGAAACCACAATAGCTACTGTTCTTCGCGAAGTGTTGAAAGGCCTCGACTATTTTCATATGAGTGGGCAGATCCACCGTGATGTCAAGGTTTATTTATTTACATAAAAGTCAACAAGTAAATCAACACAGATGCTGGTACTGAAACTATTTAGAGGAGTACAGTATATATAGGCAAAAGAAGCCTAAGCAGCGGGTAAAATAACAGAACAGATGATAAATAAATGAAAGTCATATTAGAATTGCTACTTACATTCAGATTGCATTTCGAATCTATCACTGTCAACGTGTGACTTAGGTTATAGCTCCTTTTAAGGCGGGTAATATTCTGCTTGCTGATGACGGTACTGTTCAAATAGCCGACTTTGGTGTATCTGGGTGGCTAGCTTCATCTGGTGGCGACCTATCTCGTCAGGTACAGTGATCTGTATAAATATATGCTCAGGGACTGTCGATATTTTTTGTTATCAGTATATATCTGTATTTAATGCTGTTATTAATCTAATAAGGGATTCAATAATTGCCCTATGCGTGACTAAAAGTGCTGGATGCTGTGTTCTATTGTTAATCGCGATGTGCTAAATATTTAATTAATAATATTTTGTTTTTTCTAAATTAAACTACAGTCCCTGAGGATAACCCTACAATACGAAAACTCGTTAACCTCATTTACTCTTTATAATATCCAATTTAATGAGTTTTTGTTGTGTGTGGGCTATCTACAAATATGCCGCGGGTAACTGCCATCTACATGTTTGCCTTTCAGAAGGTGCGTCACACATTCGTCGGAACCCCTTGCTGGTGGGTTTCAGCCTCATTCTTCACCCTGTTGGGGAAGGCTACGGTAGGGGTAGGGTGGGGCACGCGCGCGTTGAGTATAAGGGAGGGATGGGTTAAAAGGGGAATGGGGGTGTTTGTATATCTTATCCATTCACTGATGTGATTTTTTTTAGGATGGCGCCCGAAGTAATGGAACAGGTGCATGGATACGATTTTAAGGCTGATATCTGGAGTTTGGGAATACTGGCCATAGAATTGGCCACCGGAACCGCTCCCTACCATAAGTTTCCTCCTATGAAAGTTAGTAAAAATTTATAAATTTGTTTACAACTATATTACTTTTTATCTTTTCTTGTTATTTTTGATCCATGTGGTATATCTTTTTAAGGTTCTTATGTTAACCCTTCAAAATGATCCTCCTACACTGGAGACTAATGCCGAACGTAAAGATCAGTACAAAGCTTATGGAAAATCGTTCCGTAGTCTAATTAAAGACTGTCTTCAGGTAAGTTTATGTAAATCCCTGCTCATTATTTTATCGATCTCCAACTGTACTTATGTTAAATTTTGTTACTCTCTATTTTGTCAAAAAAGGTGTATATCATGACC
This sequence comes from Heterorhabditis indica, assembly GCA_020740425.3. Classification (NCBI taxonomy): domain Eukaryota; kingdom Metazoa; phylum Nematoda; class Chromadorea; order Rhabditida; family Heterorhabditidae; genus Heterorhabditis; species Heterorhabditis indica. Next base: position 2,503 of record JAJAVP010000144.1, on the reverse strand, counting down.
CAACATGTATTTCTAACTATTAATATCAAATACATGTAATTAGTATTTTTTCTAGAAAGATCCAACAAAACGTCCAACTGCTGCCGAATTGCTTAAATATTCATTTTTCAAAAAGGCCAAAGATCGAAAATACCTTATTCATTCTCTTATTGAAAACTTAGCAACAGTTCCTGTTATTAGTCACCATAACAATACGAAAAAGGTAAGTAGCAAGTCTAGATTTATTTTCAAAAAATCTATATCGGAAACCATTATTAATCAATATTTAATAGAAAACCTCGCTTTATAGAGTGATTCTTCAATATTCAATATGTTAAGAATGCTGGTTAATATTGTTTCTTGTTTTTAAGGTTGCTTCTGGAAAATTAAGAAAAGATAAGGATGGTAACTGGGAATTCGAGTATGATTCACCAGCAGGTAGCGAATCTAGTGATGACGATGAAGTGCGGAAAGATGAGGTCTTGTCTCACGACCCAATTGGACAAGATGGAGAAGGAGAAACACTTAATTTGGTGAATAAATAGTTTATATTAGTGTGTAAATTATGGGTTAAATAATAAATATCTTTGAAGGTACTGCGCGTACGAAATCAACAACGGGAGCTGAATGATATTAAGTTTGATTATACAAGATCAGCGGATACAGGTAATTTGATTCCATAAACGGTAATATAATATAGTGAGAAGTAGCTTAGAGGATACATTTATTTTGAAAATCATTTAAACTACTAAAATTGAGGGAATTTCATCTTGGGTTAATTTTTTTTTCAGTTGAAGGTATCGCTCATGAACTGGTAACTGCTGAGTTAATTGATTGCCATGATCTGGTGATCGTTGCAGCTAACTTACAGAAACTTATAGATTTGTCTGAACATAAAAGCGACAAACGTTCTGTGACATTTGCGCTCAACTCAGGTGTTGCTTCGAATGAGGTAATTTAAATAAGACATTAATTAATTATTTTTATCTATTTAGATTATTCTTAAAAATTCAATAATATTCTTGTTTTCAAAAGGAGGTAACATCATATTTGAATGTCTATAGATGTATGAATATAACAATGACTGTATAGATTAGTAAAGCGGATTTGATAAATTAATTAAAATTTTATATATTTAAATTAGTCGTTTCGCTTGTAGATTCCGGACGAGCGAACATTGACGGGTTTTGCGCAGATTTCTCTCATTGATTGAGTCTTCTGTATGATCTACGCAACCATCACCTAACAGTCTCGGTATCTCGTTCGTTCTACTCCAAATAATATGTTTATGGTGTGGTACAGCAGATCTACGCTTATTTTCTCGTTAGCTTTACAGTTACTCTTATTAGTATTAAGTGGTTTGTTCTCGTAAGTGCTCTTCATCTACCACATGTGGTTAACTATGGCCGGTCGTTAGCTTAATGTAGTAGATAAGTTTCTACTCATGCTCTATGTCGTAAAGTCAGGAAATCTTTGACTTTCTATTATTTTTATATTAGACATCCTAGAGTTGTTTTCTGTAGGTCTGCACTTGCTCACTTCTCTGTTATTCGTTTCTTTTGTTACCGAGTAGACTTATAGTGAAGCACAGGCATGTAAACCAGGTGTGAGAAATTATTTGATTACTAACAAATATTGTAATTCATCCACCGATAGGCATTAAAATGACCACTGTCATTGCCTAAACTGCACCTTATTTGTGGTTTCCTATCCATTTAAAGTGACAACGTTCAGTATAACTTTTTTATTTTACATAATAAGAGTTTTATCGGCTTTGTCGTATAAATGCTTTCATATTTAGCGTATAGTAGTATTAGTATAAATCTAGCTTAAAATATTAGCCTGGAAAGTAATTTTTCAGGAACAGGATAGTAAGCAGAACTTTTTCTTCATGTTTCTCGTAGTGCCAAACAAGAAAACAAATGTGGGAAGCCTTTGACACTCACAGAAACACTGAGTAACTTGTGGGCAACATTAGCTTCACTACAATTTCACACCAATTATATATAGCCAACCAAGTTGATTAGCTATCCCTTTATTGGTGTCATAGATAGGGGTCGAACCCGGCTAACATAAATCAGGTAACAACACAAGCGATACACTAACATGAGCCAACACGAGCAACGATTCTCTAATTGAAATGTTAGCTACTACCCTGAAACACTAAGAAATATTTACGTTGCAAATTTCGAAATAGGTAACTAACTAAGTTTAGATATTTAGAAATGATCTAATTGGATTTACAAAGCAGGCATTATACCAGCACATTTTAAAGAACTATGGACGATTATATATAATATATGTAATATAGATACGACAGTTACGGGCAAATGATCATTTAATGTTATACCATACATTAGCAATTAAATAAGGTATATGTTGAGTACGATTCTACATATAACAAGTAGTTAATAAAATAGGAATTTCCAAAATCATAAATATATCATATGGAACCAGTAACAGAATGCTTGGAAGGCATCCATGCTAACCATTACACCACGAACGCTGCCCACCACAGCCAACT
>JAJAVP010000143.1:193786-290297 GCA_020740425.3 Heterorhabditis indica | reverse complement strand
TGAAGACGTATCGGTGGCATCTACTCAACTATCAGGTTTTCGACTTTTAATTTCTAATGTATTCAAAAGATAACCTATTCTTCTAAATAGTTTGTTTAACATATACAGATTTCATATTTAATTTATATTAGTATAGATTAGTTTTAATAAGAAAGAAGTTGAATTTGGTGGATTACAGGTTAACTTGGATAAACAATTATTAGTTCTTGGAGTCAATTAGACTGTTAAACAACTATTACCATATCATGGGGATTATGACAGTTATCGGTACACAACAAAATAATAAAAGTATGTATCACTCCAAGTATCCATAAAAGTAAAGTGAGAATCAAGTTGATGATGAAATCAGTTGTACACCCTTAATCAAATAATACGGCAAGTGCTGAAATACATATTAAATAATAAGTTAATAAAGATAATTTTTTGTCGCAAATATGCAAATTATTCCATCATTTAATATTATTATATTAATCAGTATTATGGTAGTATATCAGCAGAATAGTCTAGTCATTTGATAAAAGCACAAAATTATTTTTTTTTGAGTTGAAAAATTATTGTTCGGCTGCTAAGTCTTTTTGTTAAAAAATTTTAATTTATATGTACTATGATGAGCTCTATTTCCGTATAAAACTAAAAAATTAAAGCACCGTACATTAATTATTCATTCATTAAACTGAATAAATTATGGCTATGTTGTGGTGTTATAGCATTAAAAGCTTAGAATAACTAATTCATTTTTTAATTTTTAAATATATACCAATTTTATTGATTTGATGATAAATGCTAAAATAAAGCCTCGAGCTAAATTTCTTCTGAAATATTCGGTAATGGTACTCTTTCTTAGAAGGTGTTCACAACAAAGTTAACAAAAGATAATGTACAAAATAATTAAGCAATGACCAAATGTCATTTCTATTACTAACCTACAAAACTTATCAACCAATGTATTTGACGATAGCTTTCATCTAGATTCTGTCTATAGACCAATGGATACCTTTTAGGTCTGAAACCAAAGGGTATTGGCATACATTTTACATACAAAGAGTCTCCATCTGGCTTATGCTTAGATAGCTCGACTTGCGATCTTGATGTCGCTGTTGTTCAGCCAAATGCGGGACAATTTTGCTTTAATATTGGGTACGAGGATGAATGAAAGTTGAAAAATTGAATCCACGACCTCCGTTGAGCAGTCTATGGTTAGNTATCCCTGCATAAATCGATATTTATTGAGCAGAAAAACATGTCCTACTGCGGTTTCTCACTGCCCAGTAAGGCCTGAAGAGAGATCTAGGGAAATTACACGGTGTCATTCATCTCTGAATATGCGTTGCGATTTGGAGAAGATTCCAGTGTTCCGATTACAAGCTGAAAGTGGACTACAACTAGCTGTTCAAGTGGATTAGGTATCAAGTTAAGCTTCACAGCTAACTGAGCAGAAACTCTAAAGGTTTTGAATAGAGGATTCGATGCCCAATTGTTTCTACAACCAGAAGCCTATGAAACGAGCGCAGAGAATTGCATTAGCAATATCTTTAAGTAGTTAAATATAGAACGACTAATCGATATATATTTATGGATTTAAGCCATTAAGAATATTTTATATTATGAATAGTTGTTAAAGACTAGAACGATTTGTATCTTACTATAAAATCTCAGAATTTAAGATATGATGAATGACGAGCAATTTAAAACAATACGAATAACTACGAAAGCTCACAACTCAGACGAATTGTCTAATGTCTTGAGTCGAATTAAATACGACAAGGAAAAACTAAGAATATTGTTTAAAAACAGTTTATCACTACAAATTATAACTCACAACTTACAGGACAAAATATTGCAATAATGCAGAAGAGACATATTTTGTATAACCTAAAACTGATTACCAAAATGGTATTAAATAAGAATAATTTCTAAACCTAATAAAATATGACGCTGCCTTTAGTGGATAAAACTTCTTCACGCTGACTATTACACTTGCGGTATTTTCCCTCGTCAGTGACTTTTAGACAGGTATTGTATATATAAAGTAAATTGGGATATATTGCAGACTAATTGAAAATTACTCTAAATGTAAAAATAAAATAAAAATCACTGTTAACATTTAAAATCTAAGACTCAAGTGAAGGAATGTGTTTGTATACCAAACAATATATATTGCATCATAGCTTTTTTAAGAAATGGTTTCTTAGACGATAGCATAACTATTAATGCTTTGGAATAAAAGCATTGAAATAAGCCAGGATTTCCTATGTAAAGTCATAAGAATTAAAACTGATAAGTGATGACAGTCATTCGATAAGAGCTGTGTCTTAACGAATTTAGATAATTTCTCTCTGAATTTTATTTTTTTATATAAAATAGTACCACTAGCTAGCGATCAATTTGGTTTAAAGTGATTCATAACCACTACTATTAAAGTTACATTTTATTTAAGAGAAAGACACTTATGAATTATAATAGTTAAAGAATTCAAAGTTAACAATCAAAAAAATAAAATTTCCATGTAGTTAAAAATTGCTTAATTTAATTTTTCTTGGATATTTCACTACATCTACTAACAAGTTTTCCGCATTTTGGAAGTCCGGTTAACTTGTTTCATTTACTTCGAGAAAATTAATATTGGTATTTCATCCATTTAATATATTAATGTTTCATAATTATCGACCTGCTCATTACTGAGTTTATTCTTACTCTATCTATTGCCATAAGTTAAAAAAAATCCAACTGGATACCAAATTTAATGCTTTGATTTACTTTCATTTCCATTTCCAACTAAATAATTGGTCTCGTATCGTACGTATTGATCTTTTGCCTATTTTGGCTATCAGAGGTGAATGAGTATTCGCAATATCAATGGTACATCGTTGATCATTTCTTGGTTTATTCTTCATAGTATCACTTTGGTAATATTTTGAAGATCTGCAAGATATCCGCAATAATATCTGTCTGAGAATATCACCAGTAAAAATTAACTATTTTTTCGTTAAAAGTGCTTATATTTAAGATATAATTTCTTGGAAGTGGCCCAGTTCTAGTTTTCTAATCGACGATGATTTTAGTTTTATGTTCAAGTTTGAAAAAAGCTTTGTTAAAATGTTGTAGGATGAGGGTACTTCTCATAGCATTGGCTATGGCTGTGACAAATGCGTATGATATTGTCATCTTCTCAAATGAACGAAAAATAAGGTATGTTTTGTTTATACAACGAGGATTTGTTAGTATCTTTGGATTTATTTAAAAAAAAAGTAATTTTTATCATATGTTCTGTTTATATTTTTTAAATTTCCAGCTGTTTGTGATTCAAATTTTACTTTTGAAAAATTGCAGTCGAGACTTTCCATCTCTGGATAATTTACTCGCTTCAGCTAGTGTTGAGGCCCCTCTCATTTTCTTTGTCAATCCTGATTTTACACTTGGTTCGTTGGATTTTTGAAATAGTTATCCTAAATCTGTAAATATCTAATCCACTAGTTATTTCTTTGATTCGATGTTAGGATTGATACAATACTTACGAATGTTGGATATTTTTCGTTAGGATGCAAGTAGTTGGTGTTTTATTATAACCATGTCATTTTTATTTTGTTGGGTATTATAAAATATGTAACTTACGCGGTCTATTTTATAGGTCAGTTCTCAAAGCATGTGTCAGCTTATTCTGACGACAAAAATGTAGAAGGATTGGCAAAGGTAGTGAAAGATTCTAGGTACCACGCGGCACAGTACATTGAAAATGTTATAGTAAGTGGGATATTATTTTCTGAAGTAAATTAAATCATAGGCATGTTTAAATCTAAGTGCTAAAATTATATCGTTAAGACACCATCTGCATCTGTGGTTACGTCATTTGATGATTTTCAAGTTGGTTCATCTGTGTACATAATTGCTGGAGAAGACTGGACGTCATTAGATTCTCTTTCTACGAGAATAATTCCCAAATTAGGGGATAAATATGTCGCAGTCATTACTGCTACTAATGCAGTATCAAATGATAAGGTATATAGATTTTTTAAAGCTTCGATTTACTGATATTTTTTGTAGTATTTTAAATATTTTGGAGATGAATTGCACTGAAAATAGCACATAATTATGAAACCATCTGAATTATTGTATCAAAGATTTTACCTAGATTTCCCTAATTAATTTATTCTTAGCGTTTTTGTCATATATTGTTGTAAACATTAATAGTAATCCAAACGTTGCTATGCGCCATTTAATTTAATGAATAGCATAATCTAAATAGTTTTTAAGCTATATATTTGTATTTGGAATTTGGAAAAAATCCGTGCTTTGGGATTTGCATATTTTTTAGCGTGAAATTCTTTAATAAATTAAAATGTTGCATAAACATCTGGGGCTACTGTTTTCCTTGATTTTTAGAATCGTGTGAAACGTGTTACTACTAACATAATGGAAAAGGGTGCAAATACTGAGATGCCACTGTCACTTCCACCTTATAACAGAACTGAATACGATGTAAAACCAGACGGGTACGTTACTTTAATCATTGGTCTTCGTATTTATATAGAAATTGAACAGAAAATCTAATCGTTTGTTTTGCAATGGAGTAGTTGACTTTATATCTACTATATTTTCTAAAATATGTGAATATCAAGCAGTATTTGTTCCAGAAAGTTAGGTTCGTGTCTTCTTTACTTGGAAGGTATAAATGTCATTGTTATGAATAAGAAGCAGAAAAGTGGTGAGGTCTCTGCCACTATTCCCATCACATCGAATAGTTCAACATGGTGAGTTCTTCTAGTCAGAAGTGTTGTAGAACAATATTTTGCACCGATGACTATTATTCTTATTCTAAACATTTACATGGTAACGATATTTGGAATGCCAATTTCTCAGGTCTTACGTTGATGGAGATGTTAAATGTTCTAACAATATTACGGGGAATTATACGTGAGTCTTTTAAAACCTTATTTACTCAGGTAATTCGTTTTATAGGTTCGTAAATTAAATGTCTAAAATAATACAACGATTTCGTACTAATGACTTGGAATTGGCGCTGTTTACAAGGTGATCTTAGTTTCACGGTGAGGCTCACGGTCAAGGAGGATGTATTTAATTCGGGACCAGATAATCAACTTGTGAAAATAAGTGCAAACACGGAAATTATTTTCACGTAGGTTTTTCATTCTTTAATTTGTTGTTACCACAACACATGAAAAAGAGCTAATATGAGTAGCTGGAGGCTTTCTCTTTGAAGGATATCAGTTATTTAAGGCTTAACTTTGCTGCAACCAAAGAAAATTACTGGAGTCTGCAGGGAATTGAAGCTGAAAAGTTATCTGTGGGATCTGTTGGAGATAAATTAATCAGTGGAGTTAGTAATTTCTATGCTTTTCTTCTGCAACATTAGTCACTTTTGATGTCTTTATATTTTCCTAATTATGGATTATTCAATAATATAAATTTTTAAGGTTTTGTCTGTATAGCGCGTTAAATCAAATTAAGGTGAATTTTGTGCTTCAGGGAATTTTTTCTAAACTAACTATCTTTGGATTCCATAATTTATTGTTTTAATTATAGGACAGTTGGGTATTGGCATCCTTGTTTTATAAATTTTAAAAAATTCCGCTTTATAGACAGTTACTGCTAAGTCTGAAGCTGATCCAACTTCTGTTAAATATATGGGGTTGAACAGTGTAACGTACTTTGCAATGGTATGCAGTGATTCACAAGCAGCTTGGTTCCATACTGATCAGGAAAAAATCTACCTAGGAATTTCCTTGAATAATTTTGAGGTTTGTATTTATTGAAATTCACTCAGGGAACCTTACATTTATAAGAAATTCTTTAGCATCAAGTTGATACTTAGTTTTTAAATGGAAAAATTGGGTGTTAAGTGTCACGTAAAAAGTAACCCTTTAAAACCATTATCTCTCCAAAGAAAAATCTAAAGAAATTTAATGTATTAAGATTCAACCATTCGGAGTACTTAATGGCAATACTTTCGTGGGTTTTACTAATCAGTTTGAGGATTGTGTTGGAACATTTTCGCCTGGCTCATGGATGGGTAAGCTTGATAATTTTCTAGTTTTTTTGCTGTATTATGAATTTTTTGAAGGTGTTCTATGAAACTAAAATTCTGAGTTTTATTTATTATCATGTTTTAATATATATATATATATATATATATGCCTACTATATAGTTTTTAAGGTATAATCAGTTCTCTGATTCTGCTAGGTGGATTCATATTTGGATTTTTGATGTTAAACTCTGTTCAAACAATGGATAGATTTGATGATCCAAAACATAAACAAATTGTTATTAATGTTAGGGAATGAGTATCAAAAAGGGGAGCTCAGTAATATAATGTATGGTTGTTTACCATTGATTGTTGCATTGAGTAACCGTACCGTACATTCGATGTAGCTTAGTCTATCAGAATGGGTATTCTTGGAATATGAGATTTTTCTCAATTTATAGTTTGGTTTCATTCTTGCAACATTTTACTGTCGTTGTTTTGTTAAAAATTACTTATTAATATAAGTAATTAAACGAAAGTTCTTATTAGAATATTTGAAATAATACTTTCATTGTATTTAGGACATGAATATAAGAGATTAAGGTTATTTATAATGAAACTTATCTACTTATGTAATTTACATTGTCAATAAAAAATATCAACTCTTGTATAACCTCATAAATTTTTAATTAGGTTAACGTAGGCAACTTTGGCTTTGTTCATTGTGAAATAGATGGTAGCTTGCACAGTGGGGAAATTATCTATAGTGGCTACACCGACACTATTCATACTTATCTGTTTTGTGATAATGAGTAACTACATCAAGTAAAATCCCATAATCACTAAATCAGGTGGACAGTTCTTATCGGGTTCTCTAATAGGAATCTGTGGGAGCAACTCTTCTTTCAAAGGTGGGCATATTTTTGACAATGAGGTAACAAAATTGATAGGAGAAAATTAATTTTCGGCCGTAATCTCGCGTTGTGGTCATTCGGATATTATGAGGTGCATTGCCTAGCTTCCTTCTAGTTAGAGCCAACTTCGACGTTTAGTTATATTATTGGGTTTTAAAGTATCACATGGAACTAAAATTGAACGACAAGATTTTCAGTTAATGTTTATTCTATTTAAAAAATGCTAATGCAAAAATTATAGCTCACATTTTTTGTCTTAAAACTGCAGAATCACGAAAATTATTTAGTTATGTGCTTGGAAAGTTTTGCTCAGCTTTTCAACCTTTGGTACATATCATTTGGTTGTCTTGCTAGTTTGCGAAATATGTGTATTATCGCCTAGCATTTAAAAGGATGGAAATGGTTATTAAAAGATTTTATTGAAAGAGGGTCATCAAATCCAAAGGTCATTTTCAATATGTAGTGGCATATAAAAATGAGTAAAATATTCTTCAGTATTCTAATATAACTCAACAAGGAGTCTAACAGTTTTAGGTGTTTTCACTTTCAATACAAACCTATAATTATTTAGTTTTTAGAATTTCCATATATTTAAAGATATAATATTTTACAGAATTGGACACATATTTTTGGTTATGTATTGTTTCGATTATTTAAAGCACAATTTTATTGAATAATTTAGGCTTATTATTAAAACCAAGAATGCTTCCTGGATTTACTAGTTCTAACATTTGTCATTTAAAAGCGCAAGAATAAGCTATTAGAATCTTTTGTGCTAGTTGTCACTTGCTTATTGACAAATAAAATAACGAATATTTCTGTCAGTTCCATCCTGGAATGAGAAATATTAATATATAGAAGAAACAAGAGATAGTATCAAGTAATTTGTTAACTACGCTACATTATACATCTAATTCTTAAAAATTATGGTTTTAATTAAAGATATTACAAAATATAAGATTGTGATTTATTTACTATTTGGTATTCTATGTACGGAAATAAAATTAGTTTTCTGGTTATTACCTTAAAAGATTACTTAGAATATGAGGCGAATAACGCCGGATGCGTCTTCAACAAGGTATTCTGAATTTGAGGTGTGGATCCAGTGGTCACAGAGAAGTGAGGATACGTATAACCACGATACGTTAAGAGCTGGTTCTGAAAAGATACGATTTCCTGCTAAGGTCGTTTCAAAAATAATTTCCATCTGAGGAGAAACTGAGATAAATGTGGTCGAGTCAGTGTGAATAGGCACAAAAATTGGTGCTTTTATATATGCTAATGATATAAAGGCGGTCTATAAGTCAGAAAAACAAACTTTAGGGAACCCAAAATTTGCACGATTCACCTTAGATCTTTAATAGAGAACGAATTGTTCTATTTCTCAGTTAGAGGGCAAAAAACTACTTTAAACATTGAACATATAAATGCAAGTACGTTACCAAGTACTAATTCGCTACTATCTTCATTTAAAATGTTTTTTCGCAATGTATTAAAAGACCATATTGAATTGATTGCTGGAAGAATGAAATGAAAATAAGTGTTTTTGGGTCACAAAGGTAGTAGAAGAGGCTGTTAACCGCCACAATTTTAAGTACGGATCTCTCAGTTGGTTCGTATTAATTAACTACTCATGTTTGATTACCTATAGAGTTGTCCTGAATTATTTTAATTGTACTACAACTAGTAACTAATTAATTGCCTTAAATTACTTTTGAGAGGATGAAGTGCAGGATATTGTTTACATTTCCTTTACCGTTTTTCCTTCAACTGCACTGGGATTGTTGCCAAGTACCCCTTGACAAAATGTAGAACCTCTAAGGAGAATTAAACACTTCCGCAAAACATGCAATGGACTTAAATTGTTTAAAGAATAATATAATTTTTCTTAGTACTTGTTTACAACATGCATCTATTTAATTGCTTACTTTTTGCACCACATATTTCTCTCTCCAATCGTACAAGATTAACTTTATCTAGCACTTATAGGCTAGATGGTTTGAATCCATCTAAGCGACAATTAGAAGTAATGGATAAAAGATGGCTCTATCTATATTAAACTTCTATAGTTTTCCACAAGTAAACTGATAAATTATTTAAATTATGCATTTTATATTCTAGTGCCACTTTATTCTCCAATACTTCGACCAAGCTCTTACACTGTAGTGAAGTTTTCGATTTAAAAGTAATTCGGAGTGATGAGTCTTAGCAGCGAGCAAATGTTTTTGTTTGACGAGCGGCACCATATCGCGTGATTCGTTCTATCCGTTCCATTTCCATATGAATCGCGTTACTATTTTGAATGACGCGATTGTTTAGACCACATTCACATTCTATCGTTTGAGCTGTACATTGTCTCACATAAACACCTGCCTTCTCGAGATTTCTTCCAAGAGATGATCATATGTTCACTAGAAATTCTCTTATCACTAGTTTGTATTTTACGTTTTTAATAATTATTTATTCCAAAAACTTATCTAAAGTTCTTGGCGAGTGATTTTCAGTTGCCTTATAGTCATGCTAAGTCTTCATATGGCTATCTTGAAATTGTTGTTGTTACTAAAATGCGAACTACTATATATCTCAGTAATTTTCTTTTCCCCTGTTTACAAAATTACCAAAGTTACTAGGTAAACATTTCTTGTAACACACGCATTATACGAGAATGGAAGTAATTTCATCGTATGAGATAAGAAGTAAATCTAGTACTGTGGCACAATAAGAAGTTGACTTCATAATTTGGAGAGTAAATACCATGTCTATAATTTCCAGTAGTTTTATATACCCAGTACTAGTAATTATAGTGTAAAATCCTCGCTAATGAGCTGTCAGATTCCGACTGTTCCATCTGTGGTATATGACCAATAAAAAACTAGCTCTCTGTATATGTTATACGTTTTGTACCTCTGGGCAACTAAGAGACACTCGCCGCGCCGCAATCGATAGACTGCGGCCGCAAAGCCACAGGTTGACAACTTCTGTCAGCAATCACGAGAGAAATACTCACACTCCTTTTCCCTCAAAGAGTCTTTTGGCCAACTGTCTGCTACTAGACATATTCTTTATTTTATTTTATTTGGTGTTTTTTCACTATCTTGCCACTACACAGCATCTTTACAGTTTTGAGTAACATAACATGGCATATTTTTTCATATTAATTTTATCTAAGAATTCTTTATTTTAAAGAAATGGTATCCAATGGTATAAAGTGGCTTACTTATAAGAAAACAATCATCACAATGAGTGAATGGAACATATTTATGTGGCTCAAATATTGAACTCTTCTGGTATGTTTCCAGGTAAATAATTGAAGATGCTATAGCCAATAGAAAGTTATCTAAGTTTCTTTTAAGTTTAAGTCCGAAATAATTTCTTTCGTATAATATTTTATAATTAATACCATAAATGAAAAATATCCACAAAAAAATTAAATTAGTGCTTAGATATCTCCAAATGATTTATTGATGCTAAAGTTCACAAATGGCTTTAATATATAATGAAAGACAAAAATTAATAAAAAAATTGCAGTACGTATTTGAGTGTCAAAACATGTTAGTCATAAAAGCTACTGCTTCGAGTGCAATTAAGAGAATGTCACGTCTAATTAGAATACTTATAAGAAAATTCAGTATGAAATTGTATACAGTACAATTTTCTTGCGTTTAAATAGGATGTATTGAAAGTCTTTTTTTCTAGTATTTTTTTAACTAATGGGAAATAAATTTACAATATAAAAGTTATTTTCGTATTGAAATATAGGCAGTACTTACAATTTTTTTGAAAGTTTTATAATAGCATATTATTTGATTGGGTTAGCAGTAGGTATTTGTTTGAATATCTCGAATATTGACGCAGATAACATTAGCTCTGAAAAATCGCGAAAGATTTTCGGGAAACAGATCAATAGCGAATGCGACTTTATGATGTAGTTATATTATTCCTGGTATTATAATATTAGTATCATCGACACTTTGCCATTGATTTACATTGTAACAAATTAGATTCTATTATAAACTTGTTCCTCAATTAGATTGGAATTGTTCAAATTCTCTCGGCCTTGATCGAATTTGCGCCAATCTCCATATGTAATTCATGATGACGAATCCCTTCATTAGAACTCAGACATATTTGGTAACCATCCATCTCTACAAGTTATCCTTTTATGTTTACCATTCCCATGAAAGCATCCGTATTGGATGATGATAAGGGATCTCTGTTATTTGCTAAAGCATAAAGTGGTTTGTAATAGTTTTTACTCATTTCCGGTTTTAACAAGTTCGAAGGATGAGTTGTACTGCTTTCGGTTGTCGGCTGCTGTGATCGATAAAACTGAGATTAAGAGGTAGATGTAACATAAAGGAAACGAAGCTAATTGACTAACAATCTAATCTTCATTCGAATAAGATTTATGTAACGCTTCCTGCTTACTTAGAGTAAAGGATCTATTTTGCGAAAATATGTAAAATTTTAATGCTCCAAATTTGAGTTATAATTTATTTAGGAGCTCGGATTTTAGTAGGATTATTTATTGTCAATTTTTGAGTTGTTGGAATATTGTCAAATTAAAAACAAATTGGTTTGTTAAAGATTAGTAAAATAAGAAATTAAACAGCGGTAGAGCCATTGGCTAAGTATTTAATGTGTATAAATTGAGATGGTTAGAAGGCTTAGAAAAGTTGCTTGCCCAATATTTAATAAATTGTTAAAGTGTAGGAAAATAACATTTCTATGTGATACGAGAGCATACTTTGATGGGATTCTGCTTCATCAATACTGTTTTTCCACGATTACTACAGTAGGCGGAGATGCGTTGTTTAGCAGTGTTTGTCCTAAATTCGGTGGAGCGCCAGTTCATTTGCACATTGAACGGAGTGTATATTGATAATTTAATAAGCTGGGACTATACCCATGTTGAGGGATAGCATATGAAATTCATTAAAGAGAATATATGTCCAAAATATATTAGCAAGAATCTAATCAAGTGGGAGTTAGATGTGAGATTTCATATATTTACATATATTAGTCTTTTGCAACACTCTTTAAATTTACTTATCTAGAAAATATTAAGAAAATAAGAAGGAGAATATCTAGTAGAGCATTTGATAAAGTATGTTTTACTACTTGTTTAAGAACTGAAGCGATCTTTAGTATTACATAAGTTGAGGAAAGGATGTGTACATTTTCTAATAACTAAGTTTTCGAAGTAATTATTGTTGTCCCACTGTCTGTTGCACTCCTCAGTTGATCTCTGTGTGCCCATGCGACATTATGCTGTACTTTGTCATGAAACATGTGACTGCTCGAGACTAACTACGTGTACTATTCTTGTTGATACCGCTGACTTGTGCGAGAGGTTTTCATGCATATTTTTATGTTCTCCTTTCGTTTGATGTTTCTTATTCGTCCTTTAAATGTTTATTGTTGTCCGTTATTTTCTAATGAAATATAGCATACCGCATCTTTTTCTTCAAATTCAAATTCAATAGGCTGGAAAATAATGAAATGGAAATCAATATAAACAGGATCAAAACTGAGAGAAGTAATGCTCTCAGTTTTGATCCTTTTTTAAATCAATATATTAATACGGCTAAAATCATAAGACTGTTGAATGAGGACCTCACTTGCAGCAAAACATTGTTGGAACGTGTTTCAACATCGCCTCACGTATATCCAGTTTGCCACCAAAATGGCTAACGGTCGTATATTGCGAAATCACATAATAGTCTTGTGCTTCACAAAAAACCTATTAATTTCATATTAATGTATATATGAGGTGTTGGTAGCGAAATAGTAGCGTATGAAGGAAACCATTCATTCTTTCTAAAGCTAGCATTAAATCCGGATGAATGCTTTCTGGTAAAGTACTCGATTTTAATCTAAATATTCTGGAAAATTAGCAGTGAAAATTTAACATTCAGTTACGCTACTTTTTTGGCTTAAAAATCATAAATAATGGAATACAGATAGGACAAATTTTACTGAGCTGGTTTTTTAACTTTCTCTTTTTAATAGTTGGGAGTGTTATCTTCGATTTGATTCATTTATTATTATGCAGTAATCTGACATAGTATTTACTTTTCGCTTGACTTATTTATCTGCTCTACTTCGATATTCATTGTTTGTCGGCATATTTTCTATTTATATTTGGATAATCATTTAATACACTTAAACGGAGTTTTGCAGAATGAGTGTATTTAGCCTACTGTAAACATTTCATTCCAGACATGTCAGTGTTATTCCCAAGCAACCCCGGCACTAGTCTTGGGGCAGCAATATCGAATCTATCAGAGGACATGTCGCAGAGTCCACAATGGATTAATGACATTTTTCCGAATAACTCATTTATCGATAATGAAACTCATGCAAAGATAAGAGGGTTCTGTAGAAATGTTATCTTCTATGAAGTACCTCTTGTTGGGTTAGTTACTATAAATATAATATATTCACAATAAAGAAAGCGGTGATTCTAATACTCAAATACTCATATTTTATTAAGTTAAGTTTGATGAGAAAAACGGCCAACATTTGTAAATTTTATAGAATGTTTTAGAGTATTTAATATAAAATGATGTCAAGTTGGTTACAGGAATATATGAACATAAGTAGTTTGAGAAGATCAGTAAGGAAAATGCATTTTTAGAATTCGATACTGGGATGTAGCGATACTTGTGCCAAACATTTTAGTTGTATTATTCTTACTATGTAATTCACATCATGTTCTGAAAAAAATTAGGAGCTCAAAGAGTCCAGTGTTCAAAGCATTTTTTTTCCTAGTAAGTTAAATATTTCTACTAAATCACTCTATAGTACGAATAAGTTAATGATTCATTTTTCTACTTTAAGTGAATATATTTTAAACTCTCGCTGGAATAATTAACTTCTACTTCCAATATGCTTAACTTTTGTATTACTCTACGAAAATGGCTTACGCAGTTTTATAGAAGCTTTTTGAGTTATTTTACCAGTATTTCACGTCATCGTGTTTGTGTTGTCGTCAAGAACATGACAAGGAAACGGTTCCATTTTATAGGTTTATTTTACTACTTCAATGAATGTTATTCGTTGTATCGTTTCTATGTCAATAAGTGCTACGAATCCAGTGGGGGAAATTGTTGATAAGGTTAGTCATTAAATTCCCTATAAACCATATAAGTAATCCACTTCAAAAAAAGTAACAAAGAAAAGATGTTCTAAAGCCAGCAAAATTTCAGATCCTATGGATCTCGCTTAAATTTTTTTACATCACCGCTGAACTAAGTGTTCTTACATTTGCTTTACTCTTTGGTGAGTAAAATCGGAAGCCTACTGAAATATTTTTATAGGCAATAGCCTGTTTCTATTCGATATTATAGGAGTAATTAGAACTAGTATTGGCATTAAATTATATTATAGAAAAGTTGAAATATCTGTTCTCTTCGTATTATTTCGAAACCAACTGGTTTCGTTTGTTGTGTATTGTGATAATAGGTAGTGAGGAGTACAAGCAAAGTGTCATTAGGTCACCTGGACAGTTCCACGAGCATCAGAAGAGCTCTTGTAGTGACGTTTCTAATTAGCATTGTTCATACAGGAATACAATGTATTCTGGAACTTAAATTACTGGATAAGGTACGCTTTTTATCATGTATTGTTTGTAGACTTAATAATGACATTTTTTTTAAAAAGTGGGACTACAATTTTGAAGCAGTGTGATTAAAAAAATGATGATTTAAGACTAAATATTTTGGATGATAATTCAAAAGTATTATTTTTCAAGCTTGCTTTTAAACTGGGAAACTGTTTGCTATCTACTATTATGCGAAATTGAGATTAAGGTTTAATTAAGTTGTGACTTCAGTTTCGAAAATTTATAGTTCTGAAGGTTAACAGAGATGGTGAGTAATATAGGGAATTTCAGTCCATCACAGAGGGCTTTTTTGATCTACATTCTGAAGGTGGTTTAGTGTTCTGGATGTTTACTTCAACTGTATTTACCTTTGTAGGTTTAAATAAGCATTAGCATAGAGAAATTTGAACTACTAAATATTGCGACAAGAGAGTGAAGAGCTAAAAATTTAGGTGTACATTCTTGCCCTAACTCTTCCTTTGACATGTGTTAGGAAATACATAACTCTTCCTAGTGAGTTCATTCTTTCATTTGTTGTTTTTACTCGATATAAAATCCGGCAATCAATATTCAAACAAATAGTTAATTTCGTAGTATTTTTTAAAATAAAATAGAGAACAAAATGCATTTTTTGGAATTCATACTTTGTGATTGTTTTTAAACAATTATATGTATTTTCTTATTATCATTCGTTAGTTATGAATGTTTCCTATAGGACTACTAAATTAGCTTAAGCGGTACTGTATTCAATTGAATTTCTTTCAGGTAAATGCTCATTTTATCTTTATTGTATCTTACTGTCATTTCTCAATACATTACAAGCTTTAGGAGCAACATTGCTATTTTTTAAAACTATGGATGGAATGTGGTTGGTGAAAATCTTGCTGTATATATTATTAATTAAAAGTTACAAAAATAATAATTTTTTTCTGAATCATAATCGAGTTAGGCAGACTTATTATCAGTAAATATGGCCAAAATAAATCTCTTCATTAACTATCTCATAAAAATTGAAATAATTATATATTTTCAGCCTTATTGATTTTTCTACCTATCTTTACTTTTGCCTCTATACACCAGTTGTCTATATTACGTTCTTACGACGTACTCTTAAGTAAGTTCTTTTTAAAAATTCTTAATTTTTAGTTTCAGAATTAGTTGGAACAAATGTCAGTTGTAGGAAATGGCCGTAAATAGTATTAATATTAAATAAAAAGGACAAGGAGCTATAAAATAGAAAATATTGCTGGAAGCAATAATTTTTTTTCAATTTAGGTACACCACTTCAGATGCTGGAGTAGGCCTTTTCCCTTACAGGAAGCAAAAAGATGAGTCTGGAACAGGAGAACTACCAGAATCATACTACCCTCGGTTTTCAGGTATGTTAGTTCGTTTGTAACTATTCATAGTTAATTCTAATGGTAATGTTACTTATCTACAAGTCTCAAATAGATAACTGAGATGCTCTACCCTCATGTTTCGTTTACTTTTTCTTTTAGGTCTCACATCTCCTTCATATGATGATCTCTTTGACTGTGAACGTGACGTTAAATTCGCTGACTGTGACATTGGACATTCTGATTATCCCCATTATCCATATGATGTTCCACTTATGATGTCGAGTGCGAAAACTGCAGAGTCAACAGTGACAACGGGAACTGGCTCCGAAGATCTTGGAGAGGTTAAGATCAGACACAGTATTCTGTCGGATGGATCCTTTGAGAAAGGTCACAGACATCTTAAAGGTTTAGGGATAAACGGTACTCTGGTATTTGATGATGATCCGTATCCTATGTGGGAACGGTAAAAATTGCAGGATTACGTATAGTGCAATATCTCATTCAGACATTCAGAGATTAGAGATACGCTGGAAAAGAGAATTATAGTGATGATCGTCAAACAGGTGAAAATGACTTATACCAAGTGCCATTGTACACCGTATTCTAGCGAATGTTGCAGATTTAAAATCAACTGCGTGGTATTGTCATTGTGATTGTTATTGATCTTTACAATAAGGGTTTAACTCAATCTTCAAAATGATCGAAATAATTCTACGGTATCCTATAGAATGTGTTTTACGTGAAATCATCCTTATTTCCCCTTTATTCTGTTAACCATCAGGTGCATCACCTTCTCCGTTGTCAAATATATGATTTGCCATCTTTATATGAGTGATATTGGATGTAGAGATTTTATATTATTAGGCCGATATTTTTATAGCTAGTTTCATTTGCACGTATTGTATTCGACTCTTCCAAAGTTTTAGACCTAGAAGGTACTCCATTTTTACGTTTATAAAGTAATAATTACTATTGTAAACGTACCAACATAAAACTTCACAATGAATAAATATAATAGTTGTAGAAGTAATTTAATATCAACTGAATGCCTGTTAAATTACACTTCATCTAGGAACTCTCATTATTTTTCCTATTGTCCACTTTTAGAGTGCAAGGTCGCCTCAGTTTGAATAAATTCAGTGGATGACTGAGGGTCATTAATATAGAAGGAACTCTATTCTACTTCTCAATCTATTCTGTGCATCTAAGTTTTTTTAGTACTTGTACTTTATTTGCTATAAGTGGTAATACTTTTATAGCATCCATATGTTCAAAGTACAAATACATTTGTATCTTGGTAAGTGCATATCTAAGTCTGTCTTAAAAGTGTCGCCAATTCGATGACCTTTAAGTTATCTCTTTCTTTCTTGTCATATAAGGCTCCGTATTCCTACCGCTAAGCAAATGGGTTTCTAATCTAACCCAACTAGGAATGCGTTGCGTACTGCGATTCACTCCAATTAACGGTTAGCCGATTACTATGGAATCTACTTAAGAGAACAAATCATACTTTTCCTCTTACACATTTCCCACTGGCCATTATATGAAATGACCCTTAACTATGCCATCTCTGTTCTACATCTACCCATATTCTCAACAAACATCTTTGTAATCTAGCTGCCAATTTTTGTTTTAGGAACAAAACAGCAAGCATTTTATCCTAAATCTTATATAAATTTTAGTAAATTAGTTTTGTCACTTCCTCATGTTCAGTGATTCCAACCGAGCTGGTCGTTTGGCACTTTGTGAACGCCCGTAGATGTCATCAGCGTATACAACACCGTTTATAAGATTATCGAAGGCAGATGTTTTTCTAGGGAAGTACGATTTTACGTCTGAAAAAGAGATTTATTTTAAAATACACTTTAAAGTGCATATATGCTCCTAGCTGCAGTTTCTTATATGGAAGAAACTAAAAATACTAACTGATCTGAGATGAAAGTGAAACATGGTAAGTAAAGGCTTATGGGTATTAATATTACCAATACTGACCGAATTTTCTCAAGTGATCGTCTCTGTATTTATTTAGGACGTTTGATTGCTTTATAGGTTTGAAGTAGTTATTGGCTATGTTTTCTTCTTCACTCTTGGCCAGACGCTGAAATAAATTTATTCTAGAATTATTACTCCCTCTTCGCAAGACCAATTGTGCAATTTATGTAATGTAACTTTAAATCTAGTTTTGTTTTGACACTTCAAATATATTTTCAAGAAAAATTGGAATATATCATATGAATAGGATTATTCCGCTTAATGAAAGCTATCATTTACATGTATAGGTTATCCGATTTAATGGTTTTCAATTTGCTCTGGAATGAGACTCTACTCATTTGAACAAGTATAAATTTCGCTAGACCAACTGCTCCAGCTCCAACATTGCGCCGCCACTCATCATTTAATGTATAACCGCACATTTAGTCTCGAAATCCATTGGATATTACCATAATGAGTCAATCTGCTTTTGAGTGCTATAAGCCTATCAACAATCTGGCAGGGATGATAGACAAGCTCTTCTACTTCAAGACTAGACCTTTATGGCATTGTTGATAGTGCGAGGTTGTATTTCTAAATACTGCTATAACTCTAGTTATATAATTTCCAAAGTAAGATTGGAAGCAAAATTCTCGTGATATGAAGGGTGCTAGATTAATGCTCATGTAAAAGGTACTTTTCTAGTTTAGTTAATCAAAAGTGAAGTTACCATTTTTTGCATAAGATTTTCTTATACGGTAGCTTGATCTGTCTAGTTGGCGGAAAAGTAGCAATAAGTTTAGAGAACCATCTACAGTAAACAATCTCATCACTATTCATCCCCTACAGACTGGCACACTACCTAGTCACAAGAAAGAACTCTTTGTTTACTGAGGAGAAAAGCTAAATTGACTAAATTTGCCTACGTTATAATACATATGTAATTGGTTTAGAAATTCCTTTCTTATCTGTTCTCCAACACATGCGCACCAATTAATGCATGGTTCGAGAACAAAAAACCTTCGATTTTGAAGGACAATCATCACCACAATCCTAGACGATTATACCAGGAAAAATTAGCGGTGCTTTAAAGTTAACCACAAACTTGAAGCACAAGAGCATAGATTTAAGCATAAGACCTTCATAAGTTGGATGAATAATTCTTTAAACATTCGTTTTCAACGAATGTTGATCGTGCTGACTAAATTGTAGTCCTTAACTTCACAATCGTCTATTTTGCAAAATGTGACATGAATCTATTACCCTTCATAAGTTCTGGCTATCAAAAGTCGTTCGACGTTGAAACCTAAACCCCTGAAATACATTTACGTCCCTAGTTTTACATCATATGAAAGGAAGGTACGCTATTGATAAATTATATAGTACCCCCACAGCGTAAGTGGAATTCAATATTTATAAGCAAGAGTTCTAAAAGGATATATACTTTGACAATACTAGTTTAATTCGCAGTCACCATCCAAGCAAAGCGAGCTCTACTTCAAAGTTATTCAACCAGTCAGCACATGATTCCTGATTTTGTAAAAAACATGTAACTTAGTATTGTAGAAACTTTTCTTTCACTTGCACTTGTCTCCAATCATGCCCCTAAACTTCTAATGAAGTCCACTGTTCACCATTTCCTCCGAACACAGGATTTTGCATCCGTAGATTGCAATGAATATTCAAAAATGAAGATTTTAATGTAAGCACCCTTCGTAACTTGGAGCTCTCGTCATCGTATTGGTCTCGGATTGTCGCTTCGCTTCTCATCATTGTGGATCCACCTGCAATATAGTTAATTGTAGTAGTTTATCTTATTTAGGAAACAAATAGAAAAAATATCTCACCATTATTAGTAGTCGGCAAAATTGTTCTTGAAGTACTCATTTCAGGTAGTATCCACCGACCCTCGTCCTCATTCCATATAGAGTCCTTTTTTACCTTCTCGAGGTTGAAATAATTAGAATCCTGTAAATAGTTTAGATTTGTTGAAATTGCATGGTTAATTTTGTACGTGTCCAATATAAACTACATTTTAATAACACTAGCTATTTGTAAAAAAAATTAAAATCTTTAGTGATATCCAAGTAGTAAGTTTTGTAGGTACTTTAAAATAAACGATTATATATATATAATTCTAAACAAACTTTTCTAATCGTCGGCTGGATTTTGTCCATAATTTGGCCCAATAACTTTAACTGTTGATCCTGCTTTCTTATCGTTTCAAGATAGTCAAGTCGATCCAATTCAAATTCTCCTTGTAGGTCTTCGATTTCGCTTTCCATTGCCTTTGCCTAAGACGCAAAGCTATTTTGATTGTTTTTCATCTATTTATTCCCTATTATCGGCTTTTATTTGTAAATAACAACAGCTATGGTCGTAAAATGAGTCCTATGTAACTTAATTAGACATTTAAAAGTTTAAAATAATTTTGCCCAACGTTAAAAGTAAGTGCAAATGATTAATAAACAGTTTAAGTAATTTAGTTAATTTGAAGGTTTAGTTATGCACTTTAAGTATTTAAAAATAGTTTACCCGTTGTTGCTCTCTTTTAAGTTCAGCCATCACAGCGTCAAGTTTCTCTTGAGTTGAGCTATATACTTGCAGAAGGGGATCATCCTTATGTACATTAAGAGCAGCTGAAGATATGGTAAACTCAGTTTTGAAAGTAGAACTATCTCCTTTCAGAAAATATTTAAGTCTAACCTATAATTTAAGTAAAATTATAGAAATCTTTCTAAAGTGCTATGGAAAGCAATATCCTTAACAGTGTGACATCTTTGTGCAATCACCACTGCTCATTACATAATATTAAAATCACAAACCGACTAAACGCTGAGTTTTCGTTTCGGCTTCCTTCAACTTTCTAATACGTTTCTGTTTTAATTGTTCATTATTAGCCTGAAATTTTTTAAACTACCATTTAATTTTTGCACTTAATACTTTTGTTCAAATTTTTGAGTAGATCAATTCTAATATATATCTAATATATTGGTAACAGTTATGATCTCTATCAATTAGTAGCTTCAGGAATCTTGTTTTTGTAACCTTTACCTGTTCTCCACCAACAAACTGTTGTTGCAGCTGCTGCAACTTTCTTGCAGCTTCATCTGGATCGATTCCACCCATGGAATCTAAATCAGCGTTTGCCTAAATATTAGAATAGGTAAATAACTTATAACTACAATCATATTAAAAGTAAGTAATGATGGAAATTATTAAAAATTACTTAAAGGAATGAGTTTCAATTACATAAACTACTAAATAAACATTTCACCTTATCATATTGTTCTTTGAGGATCTGTAAATCTCTTTGCAATTCAGCTTTACTACTCTGCTCTTTGTGATACTCCGATCTACAATCGAATGAATATGAGGTAGATAAAATAATAACTTCTAGAACGATCAAGCGGCTAATTTAAAAGAATACATTTATTAATAAAACTTTATATTTATTATTTGCGGCTGAAATAAACAGTGAAATTTTGGTCAATTAAGATAGTAAATATTTGAACCCATTAAAATATCTGATTGAAAAGCCGCAATCTCATTAAGCTTTTTTGAAGACAGTGAAACTTACTATTAAATTCTAATTAGAAAGGCCAAATAAATAATGAACAATAGAAATATGTGGATTAATCTTAAGCATGTCTTACATGTTTATGTTACTTGCCTTAGTTCATTCATTGCTTCTTCAAATTCAAACCGTAACTTAGCACGCTCTTGTTCAACGTCAAAGAGTGGCGATATTACAACTGAAAACTTTAAAAATTTAAGTTATACTAAATTACTTTATTATTTATTAGCAACTTTTATTATAAAGTTGCGGCTAGCTCTATTTCCACTTCACTTATTCAAAGATCTTCATGGTTGCTAACCTCCGCCTCCAGGGATCAGCATGGCTTTCAGACGCTCAATTTCCTCTTGGTATTCTCTGAGTAAAGCATCCTTGGGGTCCTCGTTAATTTTAGGCTTATTCTTGATATTCTTGGCTCGATTTGCATATCTAAGAATGCGTGTTATCATTCCCATGTCATACATGGTTTGAGAATTAAATAACAAATCTGAAAAAATTATCCGTAAATAACAGAAAAACTGAATTTAGGCTGAAGTTTAAAATTAAACACAATGCAGTATAAAAGCATGAATATTGTATGAAATAAATTGGAGCACACCTAAGTGTTGAAAGAGTTTCATCGTAATTATTATCTGATGGAGAAATACATGCAACCATTATTGTTTTTGTATTTCCGCCCAGAGAATCCTAAAATGATGAAAATTTGCATAAATTTCTGACATATCTCATAGAGAGCTTCGGTTTCTCTTTATTATGTTAAATGCTTTAAGCATGGTTTAACTTTATCATACACTGTCTATTTTTGAGTAAAAACTTCTCATATTTGGAAATTACTTGAAATATTTAATAAATAAAACCAATGTAGTAGTTGGAAAACGCTAAGTCATTCTAATAAAGTGCGATGAACCAAATTGTTGTATAATTATGGGTGAGACTGGACCAAAGACAACTGTGACTGTCATTCGAAATAAAATACATGTTTATCTTTAAAATTTACGCTGAAGTATTTTAAAATGAATCGATAATTAAGCAGAAAATAAGAATGTAATATTAGCAACCAAAAGTTTTGCGCGTATAGAACCTCGTCTATGACAACACATCCTACCTGTAATAGACGAGTCAATTTCGAATCTCTGTACGGGATATGTTTCGATTTTCCATCTACCAAAGCCGATATCACGTTCCCAAGAGCCGAGAGCGACAAGTTGATTTTCGTTGCTTCTTTAAAACGGTCCCCAGTTGCACCTAAATAATGTCTCAGTGAAGGTAATTGGTTTGCAAAGGATATCTAAAGCTAATAGAAGTAAATATTATATGCCCAATATTCTCACAACGATGAACGGAGATTACAGATTTTGCTATTAAGTTTTCATGTAATACTCTATCCTCATTTTTGCCTGCACCTCGAAGCATGTTTTAGTTACCTAATCCAATGTGAAGCTTGGATTTTGACTAACAAGATATTCTGTAGAGCAACTAAATGTTCAAATGCAGCTTACATCTAAACGGGGGTTCCCTTCTCAAATCACTGCACAAGTTTGGGATCTGCAGGTGTTACATATAAGTCCGAAATATATACCCACTATTTTACTCTGGAAATCACCTCCAGCTCAGCTTATACTATTCCCTAGTCATCAGTTATCTTACTACT
Source organism: Heterorhabditis indica (assembly GCA_020740425.3). Taxonomy (NCBI): domain Eukaryota; kingdom Metazoa; phylum Nematoda; class Chromadorea; order Rhabditida; family Heterorhabditidae; genus Heterorhabditis; species Heterorhabditis indica. The sequence continues at coordinate 267,257 of JAJAVP010000143.1, read as the reverse complement.
TAGTATTTATATAGGTTTCAAACAGTTCTTCAAAACCTAATTTATGCCATAACAAATTATGAATTACTTATAAATAACTCCACCGTACCGGTTTTTGATTGTCTTTCACTCCCTGCTAAATCGACAAGATTAAGTTTGCCTGTTCGTATTGACCCATTTTCTATCATGCCCTCCACATACACGGTGAAGATGGAGTGACTTCGTGAAGAATCCTAAAACGATATAGTTTTGCAGCTCAAATAAATATTTATATTCTTTTTTCAGTATTCTTCATACTACTATCTCTGACAAGTGCATTTTTCTATTATTGTTCTTATTATACCTTTATTATATGAGGTAAATTTTCATAGATGCTTGAGTATAAGTAAACTGTTTCTAGTTATAATTTACTGACGAGATAGCTTAACGAATTAGGAAGCATAATTCATTATATTCCTAACTAGTCTTATGCACAAAAGTAAGATGCTCATTGTTTTTTGGAAAAATTATTTATTGACAATTAGTTTTTACTAGAAATGTTCCCCACTTTCATAAACTCACTGTCATAAATATACTCCCAAAGGATAAACAGTCTGAGAAATATCTTTCCATCAATTATCCTTGCCTTTTAGTGAAAATAAAAGAGAAGACATGAGTTTTCTAGTAAGGATACTGGTCATCCATTTGACCAACCTTATTCATTAAAGTGGCTCCAACATGTCTGTTGTTGAATCCCTTTTCCATAAGCTCATGGCATGACTTCACATCATGGCAGATGTGCATTGACAAACCAGCAACATACACACCACGATCAGAATGCTCCTTAATGAGGTAAAATAAACTAAATTTTAAACCTGGGTCTATGAGGGGGATAAACACTTTTAAAAAATGAACTTCAAGAACTATGCTGAATATCTTACAAAACTTTCTAATAGAGTTCTGTGTGCTTGATATTAGTAGCTTAGTAAAACATGAAATTTACGAAGGTGGTAGAATTTAAGTGCTTAATTAAGCAATAAAACAAGAGACCTACTAATTAGTTGGCTGCGATGTTCTCTTTTGGTCAGATACCCATGCATATTTGGCTTTATTTTGTAAGAAAACACTTTTAATCAATTTGATAGGTTTATAGCAATTGAAAAAAATGAACATTTAAGGAAGTTTTTGTCAAATTCTTTTGTTCAAAAATCTAGCAATGGTATAAAACAATATTACTTTCCAATAAGCATAATTATTATCACCAATTTGCACTTTTTACTGTTACTGAACAATGAAGGCTATTAGAAAAACCATTTTAAGATAATTATTTCTGAGTAGTAACATGTGTCCCTATCTACCATTAAATAAATAGATAATTAATGTATAGACAGATTAACTATTAGAAACTAAATTCTGAACGTGGTAAAATCTGTCAATTAATTGATGAGTTAATTATTTTAGAGGTTTGGATAGTCAGCATTGATCTCTTATTATAATCTGATTGATTTAGGAGAGAAAATAGAAAGAACTCAGATTTAAGAACCAGAAGCAAAATACCAGCATAAATCTACCACCCGCTATATCTCAACTGATAGTGTGAATAAGATTTAATCGTTCAATCAGTTGAAAAACCAAAGAAATGGTGGCACTTAGGTTATGTACTAGTGGCTACTTATCAGAATAAGTGGTGATTGGAAATCGGCATTCGGGAGTGCCCATTACAAATGTATGGTGTGCACGTTGTTTAGCCCTCTAGATTTCCTGGTTGACCGGAACAGTACCAGCCCAGAAATTATGTAATTCAAAAAGAATGGAAGAGAAAATTGTCCATTCCCCATTGCTTCGCCTTCATATTACTCTTATAATGTAAGGAGATTATCGTTAATAACTATTTAACTACTGAAAATAAAAAGTGAGAAATATTTGACCTATCAAAACTAAGATTATTATTTATGAAATGAGACTAGAAATATTTATCACAATTAACTTTCATTTTTTCTGCCGTTGAAAGTCTAAATCAGAGACAAGTAGAAGATGCAGTCTCATTTGATTAAATTCATGGCTAAGCGCTTTTCCTTTAAATGTTATTAAACTGTAAGTAGAAAAATAAATAAGCAATATTTTAAAACATTGATTAATTTACAGAAACAAAAACAAGGGCGATTATTCGAGAAAATTAGAAAACAGATTAATTAATGTGAAAGTATATCTTTATATAAGTAGATGAACTGATGGTTTAGAAAACCAAAACAAACGTGTTCTTACTTTTATTTCCAACTTCTGGTTCCGATCAGCCCCAAGTAAGTCGCGTACCTCTTCATTGTATATCTGCATTATATTTAACCTCCATTATAATAGTTTTGATTATATATTACTGTAAGCCTCATGAAACTAGTAATTATGCTAGTTTGTTTTAAAAGAAGCGTTTTAGTAGAAAGTAACAGAAGATTTTTTGAAGAACTTAGACTTAAGAAATATGGAATGATAGGGAAATTATGTTGTTTTTTCCAAACTGCTTTAATAGGATAAAGCTTTGATAAAAGCTTACCTCGAGGTAGCTGCAGTGAATCAGGAATTTCACATTCTCTGTAGTGGCTGTGGCAAAGAAAATGTGCTCGAAAGCTCGCGGAATGATTCCTCGTTGTGGTGGCACTCCAGGAATGCCTGATAAGCCGTTAGTATACAGTATACATTTCAACAAGTTCAAATTCCGTTTTCAGCAATGGAATTGTTACAATGCTACACTTAATTGTTCACACTAAAGTATTTGTATGCTATCAGTGTCCTAGCAGTCGAACTAAACTGAGAAATGAGGAAAAGTCGATATAAAATGTTAACCGATAATTAATCGTGATACTAAATAAGATTCGAGAAAAGAATAGAATATCTTCAATATGGGGAATTATTATGCTTAAACAAATGTATGGTTACTGAGATGCTTCAAAACCTATGGGATAAAGTGAAATTTATCATACGTATAGGAAACAAAAATATAAATGTTTAAGGGTTGTAATAAAGAGTATTTTTAGCAGCCAAAAGCTCCTAGGAAAATAGCAGTTAAAGGTGTCATCAATCTGAAGAACTAGACAAAATCAATACCACAATGTGTGGAGTACTATTTCCCAGGTACAATTTACCTGCCAATTATTCTTTAAGCGAGAGCGATTTAAGTTTTAATAGCCAGAAAGAGAATTTACATTGGAAAATGTAATATTTCAGTTAAATATTTATCTGTCTAGAGCGAATGTATATATTCATGCAAAAACAAACCTTGCATTGAAAATGTCTTTCCTGCTCCTGTTTGGCCATATGCAAATACAGTACCATTGTATCCTTCGATGACGTTCTTAAATTTTAGCAGTTCTGTCTACTTGAAATAAATTCTCAGAAGATTTTACATATAAGCAAATCAGTAACTTTAAAAATTTTGTCTACAAAATAGATCTCATAAAATAATCAATAGATTCATAGTTTTAAAATATTCTCTTAACTTAAACAAAATTAATTACTGTTATTTTATCTTCGATATTCATATTATATGAATTGAAAATGAAAGATATGTTCTCGATTAACCTCAACTAGCGGAAAAACTATATCATTATATATCTGTTCCCCCGTGGAGTCCATGTAGAAGACTCCATCGAAAGTAAATTCTTTCGGGGGTCCTTCGGATAGAAGAGTTACTTGGCCGGAGCCGCTGTTCATTTCCACACATATCTAAATATTTACAAATTTATCTTTGAAAGTGTAATTTACTTTGTTTTAATAGTCATGTGGCTTTTAGATCGAGATGATAACAGCGTATTACTATAGCCTTTCCAACTAATCACAATCTATTTTCCAATAACTAAAAATTGCCTTGTGGACGGCGTTATTTACGGTGAAAACAGATCTTTATCCAACAGAGAGTAGACGCATCCTTCTCTCTTCCAGGAAATGTTAGAACTCTTCCAGTCAAACAGATGCTATAATAGGCAACATCTGTGTTACCTTCACATAGTGATAGTTTTAGTCTTAATAGTCCTTTAGATGGAGAGCAGTCTTCTATTATCATTTGGCTTAAAACTTATACTTGTTCCGTACTTCGAAAAAATTGACTGAAGATGAATATTTTCAAGCAAACAAACTCCTCAGTCTAGCATAAATCAAAATAAGCAAAAACGTTATGTAATTATTTTCATAAAAATGTTAGTCAATATAATTGGCTGTTTTTCTTTTCACTGATAAATCCTGATGTGAGAGGAACTGAAGAGCATCATTTCCGTATCTATGATAGCATTTAATTCACAAAAAATAACTTTCTTAAATAATCTAGGGTTATATTTTATTATCTTCAATTCGCTATGCTTTTGGATTTGCAGAAAATAAGAATATCAAAATGACTGAGATCATCTTTGTGTTCTAGTGAGATGCTGCATTACCACGGTGAGTCTTATGGTGGTTGATGTAGAGCAGATAAAGTACATCATGCATAGGGAAAGTTTTTATAATACATGCAGCTGAAAAATATTAAACATATTAAGAAAAACCTGAATTTTTGTGATTTTTTCCTTGAGTTTTATCATTTGCATGATAAAAGTTATAGTAATTGAACTCAGGAATATCTAATTAACCTCGGGTTTTCTGACTTTAAACTACGATATGCTTTTCAAAGCAAAAGAATGCAAAAATGCAACTCTCTGCAAGTTAGTCAGTGCTGTAAGTTGATTTCTTAGAGGAAAATGGATTAGTATTATTTATGATAGCAAATTCTATAAAATTAAGATTATATATTTGATTATATAAAAGTGATAAGATAGATGCACAATACCTTGACTTGATTTATCCTTAAAGTAAATGTATGACCATTATTACATAATTACGTTGACGTAGCAAGTAATGGTTGATGATTAAGAAGAGACTTTTAAAGTTTGCTCCTTTAAGTGCCAAAATCAAGTATTATTCAACGGATATTTATATACTTTTATATAATTTTCAACTGTAGAAATCGAGAATCAAGGAGAAAATTACAGTTCAAATGGAAATGTTGCCAAGAAAAAAAACTGAATAAAAAGTGCAAGTGGAATAGGAAGTACACAAGTGTTGTTACCTTTGAGTTGAGAGCCTTTTCCCTCTCGTTTAACGGACGGCATCGGGTGATGACCCGTACGCTTTCGGCCATTCTGAAACTGAGTGTGTAACTATTCCCTAGCAACGCGAATTCCCACAAACCTAATTGGACGCCAGCGCCGAAGCCGGTACATTCAAAACATAGTACGAAAACGACTTCAGTCACACTTACAGGTGCTAGTCCTACTTTGCTTTTGTCGTTCCCTTTCTAGTTATGGAAATCACTTATCGTGAGTCGCATCGTCTTTTTAGATATGGAGATATATTTGATTGGCAATATGGGAAATCTAATCAGCGGATATGCGTAAACTGAGGTTTGCATGTTTCCGACGTTTCCTTTATGGATAGTTCCATCAATAGTGCAAACAATGGAAATCATCAGATATGGTTTATTGCTTTACATTTTTTTTGGAAAAAATCACTGAGAATAACGAAATAGTCCATCTATTGTTTAAAATATTCTATTGATACTATGTAGAATGGCAAATATGGATGATATTTAATTTATAAAAGATAAGTAGGTGCCCAATACCCAGACAGGTGGACTTTAGACAGTAGAATTTGGACACGAATGTCATTTTGAAGAGCTCTTTATCATAGCACTTTTAGTTATTCTAATTTATACTCATGCTCATAGTTTATTTGTCATTAATAGCAAACAATTTATATTAATTAAACCCTCATCTTTTAAAAGTGGATCTCTTGCCTTATTCAAATTTGAGTCCACTTAGGGTGTTCCACATAGCTCTTCATCTCACATTTATTCAAAAGTAAAATCTATATACTGAAAGACGAATATTACAACGTTTAGACATGAATTCCACAAGGATGCTGAGTTTTTGAGCTATGATATCACTTCGCTGTTGTGCTATGAGAATTGCAAATTAAAGGAAGAAAGTAGCTCACTTACTTATTACATATACGTAATCAATCCATTATACTATAGAAAACAATATAACAAGGCTTCATAGTACTTTAACTACAATCCGTGAGAATTAAAGAATCACTTAATTGAAATTAACGCAACATTAGTATGACCTTGCCACCAGTAAATTCTGATTTGGAGGTTTTAAAAGACCATCGTTCTCACAATTGTCTGCCATAAAACATTCATCGGATACATAAGATTCTGGGGACCCTGAACGAAACGAACCACTATGCGAGAAAGAAGGACCAGGAGATCCACCTAAAATTATGCGGTGTGGGATAAATAACGTAAAACGGCTTCAGGAAATGCTAAAATTAAAAACTAGAATTTCATATGTACAAAATTTTGTTTATATTCCTAGAGTGAAAACTAAATATTTAGATACATTATTTACCCCTGCTTCCTCCTTTTATGCTGGATGCTTCAACACTCTCAACAGACACCTTCTTTCTCCTGCTGCTTCCACTAGATACAGTGCAAAATGAATTTGATGCGCGTCTAAGTCGCCTCACTTCGTTGTAAAAACCATCACGAACAGATGAGAAAATCTGGTAAAATTATTTTTATAAATATCATGTTTATGTCTTCTTTTTTTCTATAGATCCAAACACATATTAAAAGGATAGAACTCTCATTACCTCACTTCAGCCCTCAAACCTAGTGCTAAAGATAAAATTCATAGATACATTTAAATGCCGTTTATCAAAAATGTTGTTTAGGTTCTTTCAGATATATAATTTATACTCCAAGAAATATCTCCTATTAAAGATCACACATATTTTCAAATCATAACTAGTCTAATTTAATGAAATGTACTAAAATTTAGTAGTAAAGTTTATAGAAAATATTATCTAGCGAATCCATATTTTACCGAAGTTATTGAAGACTATGTACCTATTTTCTCTGAGGGGTAAAGGACTTAAATTAGGTAACCAAATGCTGATCTTGTAACTTTTATTGAAAAAGATGTATCTATATTTTAGATTAACTAACCATTCCTCCAAATTGAGAAAATGCCTGAGTTGTCATATGCGCTTTGTGCATCGCTGAATCCAGGTGAGTGCACTCCTTAATGGTAGCGTCAGCAAGAACTGCGAAATAATCTGGACGAAAACCCTCGATTCGAAGTTTTACAAATCGCTGACCAAAATCTTCACAAAGTCGTTGTACCTTTAAAAAAGATGTGACCATTTAAATTTATTGAGAAACTGTTCTCTAAAGTGTTAATATAACCACTGCATGTTTTCAAATTGTGTGATTATCGCACTTTAATTTACTAGAGCAAGAATTTATTGGATAAAATTGTTTGAGATAGCTGATAAAGATAACAAATATAACATAATATTTGCTCACTTTTTTATAAATACGCATTTTTTGTGTATTGGCCGTTAAAATATAAAAATAAATTACAAAAAAATATAATTGAGTCTACAACTAAATCTCATCATAGTCTCTGGATAGACACAATTAACCTCATTGTAGTTCTGAACGAGCCACTTCGAAGAGTTCATAATTTGCGTTTCATTACTAATATAGTGCCATGATTAAACCAAATTCATAAAGAATTCCTTGGCTTTTAATATCATATAATTCATGAGCACTCGACTTGTTCTCCGATAAACGCTATGCATGCATACTCAACGCCTGGTCGGAACATGCGCTCCAATAAGGATTTTATTGATATAACAAATGTTGTCAACTCCGATGAATCGTGTACTCACCTCATCAACAAAATCAATATTGGATACAACGTTTTTGAGCAAATATTTAATGTTGTCATCTAATTCATCTCTTTGTTCCAGCATAAGTACTGAATAAAACCCAGCAAATTCGGGTTTCAGGTCACACGCTCGCTTCATAATTCGACGTCCAACCATTTCATGGGGATTTGAAAAACAACTCTGAAATAGTTAATATAAACATTAATAAACTGATCCATGCTATCACTTGACGTTGTAGAATGACAGCTTGTTAATGGAAAACTGCAATCATTTATAGACCCTAATAGGTTTCAAAGAAGACGTCCTAACCAGGAAAGTAATATAGCGGTAACGTCATTAAAGGGTTTATCTCTGATATGCATATTCTATTACTTGGTGTTTCGTCACCTGCTACGTCTGGATTTGTTCTATCCAGATTTGCAAAATGATTCAAGCTAGAACACTGTTAATAATGTTTCTCCAACTATATATGTGAGGACAATCAAACTATGTTACATATAAAATTTTTCTTAAAAGTTTATATTACTACGCAGTCAAAATTCTATTTTTCAAATACAACGAGGGATAAACAAACCACAATTAATCGCCGCATCTTTAGAGGTAATGGATGATGCTGTCTGGTTCTGCTACTGGTGCTGTTAGCACGTGAACGTTCGACACCCGGTCTATCTTCATACGTTTCTGAAATTGGAATTTTTCCAAAAACACATTTATGATAAAACAATATTTCTTGACATGTATTTTAAATTATCTATTAAAATATATATGCAACTTATACCATATATGCAAAAATTTTATCAAATAAAGCTGTTTTTGAACAAATAATCCCTAAATGGAATCCTCTGCACTGTCCAACTCTCATTTCTGCCCATTGAACGAGCTTACCAACACCTCTGGAAAGACCGTTCCATGGACGATTCTTCCATCCTTGCCTTAACTTCTATTGTACTTGAAACGGGAGACTCATATTTCAAAACAGGTCACCTTCCTTTTATTTTCGCACCAATCTCTATTAAAATATAAATTTCAGTTTATATAATAAAATATTTAAGTTTATTAGTAATATTTACTAATATTTAGTAGCTATTATATTATTTTTTATTTACTTGTTTTTATAACTTAAAAAGAGTTATGTAAACACCTTTTATATTTCTCTTTCGTTTTTCCTTTTTTTGAAGACTATTTAAGCTCTAAAGAATATTGATTGCATTTTAAAATGTTACTGAAAACATAAGATAGATTAATGTCATCTATATTTGAATAACTTATTTAAATAACTGAAGTGCTAGCAATAATGCAGTATACTAGATGTGCGCTTGGAATGATGAAAAGTTAACAAATATTTGATAATTACTTCGTTGACAAATAAATAAATTGTGGGCAGATATTAATTTTAAGATAAACTTTAGTCTTGAAATCAATAGAATAATTGGAAAGTCTGGATATCTTCCTCAAAAATAAATTTGTCTTGCAAACACAATTTGTTTCGGTTAGGCAGTGGTTTAGCAATCACCTATTCCTTTATACTTTTATCTGACTGAAATTTCCGTAGTAGGCTTACACATATAAAGCAAATTGTTTGTGAAAAAATAGTGACTGACCTTTATTTGAAAATTTCAAATGCTATAAATAACTATGAAAATTTAGATTAATCTATATTTAATTATGCAGCTTAAAAATAACAGCACTATAATTTAAAAACAATGTTTTCATTTTTGAAAGGCTAGAAATACAAAATCCTTTATTTGATTGATAGACCTAACGCTTTAATTTAAAAGGGATGGAAATTATCAACTACTTTTACAGTTGCCAAATATTCTATTCTAGGCAGTCGTTTATCTAAATTCCCGTACTATTGGATGAAGAACGTAATCGTAAGCGTCATATGTGGCCACGAGCCACCTCAATTATTTCTTTCCAACAATGTGAGTGAGATATCTGTTACCGAATATATTGAGATCTTTCATCTGGCGGATAGCATGTGTTATGATCTCATTGTTTATGTACCTCATGTTCCTAGTGGCATGGAGCAAACATTATTTACATTGTTTGTTTCAGTGAGATATGAGCTTTTAAAGTACATCTCAACGCTTTAATAAGCTAGTTTTTTAATAGGGTTGAGATACACGAATATTTTGACATCTGATAGTTAATTTACAACTAAATAGTGGTCAAAACTTATATCTAAGCAAATTATACCTTAGTACTCAGTGAATAAGTTAGACAGATTGAGATGCACAAATTCCTTTAGAAGTTTAAGAAATGATTCCCGTCTGTTACTCAGTTATGTAGAACATAATCTTTCTTATTAAAAACGTTTAAAAAATATAAATGTTTGTGAATCTTTAATTTCAACATTGTTGACGGGAATAGACATTTATAGATACCGGTACATTTCTCACTGTGATAGATGGTTATTTTGTGGTTGAATTGTTTACGTAAGTCACGAATTTCAGTGCTCTGGACTGGCAGATGAATTGCGTGATTCTCCATAGGCATGAATAGTAGAGCCATGTATTTTATTATGTACATTTGGATCATCTTGTCGTTCTATCCTTTTAATATATCTTTGGATCTATAGAAAAAAAGAAGACATAAACATGAAGGGTAACTCACTGAACATGTCATCGTTGTAACTTGTTGAACTCGGCAGCCTTATTGATGGAAGCTTTTCGTGTGAACTGTTGGAATGCCTTAACTTTGATGAATCGCCCCCCATCCTACAAAACAAAATTAGAAATTCGGAAATTATTTTAAACCACAAGTACAACGTTTTCCATTCATAAGAACGAATACAGAGATGCGAAATAATGCGCGTCGGTTAAGAATGAATACTAATCACTAAAGATAGTGCAAACTCCATGGTCTATAATAGCAAAAGATATATAGACGAAATGATCTTAGCAAAAGCTTTTCTTTTAATAAATTCAAAGACTGTCTACTAAGCAGATTATGTTCTTTTTAGGCTTAGTAGTTAATTTTTGAAGTGAGTAATGCTTGCTGAGAAACGAATCTCCTTATTCCAGGTAAATATCTCTGATCAAGAGGAATCATTGACATATATCTAGAAGTTTAAGCAATAATACGTCCAGCAGTACCTTCACGTAACTGTATTTTAGAATTCTTGTTTAGCAGACAGTTTGGTATTGAAGTATCTCGTGTATTACAACTATAGTCTACAGATAAGTGAAAGCGACGTCTGATCTCACTGCTCAATCAAGGAGTGAAGTGCCATAGGTTTTAAGTAAGCAGGAACATGTTTTAATTCACTAGACAGTAGTACTTTTAATTAATCTGCCAAATTTCTTCATAGGCGTGGATGAACTTCATGCGATATCATTGGAGTTTACTGTGCAGTTCATCTGCAAACATTTGGACTGTAAATCCAGTGTGTAGTAAGATTGTTTCTATAAATAAATACAATAGTACATCCATCATTGCTGGTGTCATAGTAATGGTTTATTTTTGAAGCTTCTGTAAAGTGCACATTTGTCATAGTAGTATTAATTTGAATAAATGCCAGGAAATATTACAAGGGATGTCTTCTATTATTAGCGCTTGAGACCACTTAGGAAGCTAGATATGAAGTTAAGAGATTCGCACTGAGCCTTCTCCAGAGTAGAACATGAAGATAATATGGTGTGTAAGTATACACGGAAATACACATTTATGAATTGCAGTTCTGTGACAAACTGGAAACCGAGTGTCTTCAGTAATGAATTTTTCAAAACAAATAGCTCAGAAAATGATTATATAGTTAGATGCATCGGTATTTCGTCATAATTCGAGCTTAAATAGGTAAAAACAGGTAATCAGAGGTGCTTACGTAAGCAGACAGGCGGTGCTATATATTTAATATTTAATGTTGGTACTAATAAATAAATAATTGCAGGCAAAACTCAGTAGTAAAATAATTGCGTAGAATAACTGAAGCAATGAGGACCACGCATGGGAATTATTTTTGATACTAGCAATAATTCTGCTAATCTTGCGTGCCAAATCTCCGATTATATTTATTTTGAAATTTATGGAAACAAGATGACAAGGCTATAAAATGAGCTGGTGAATGAAAAACAGTTAATAATGGCAAAACACCTGTTGAAACTATAAGTTATTGGAGACCGTATTTTTTCGTGAATATAGCGATTGTTTTGCAGTGCACATTGTTATTCTGCAATCGTAGTTATGCGTACACTTAAAATCTACATCACACTTGTTTGTATTTAATATTTGTATTTAAATCTATAGAAATTACTAATATCAATGTGTGTATTCCTTGTGGCGGAGCTACTGGCCTCGCGAAAAATCTTGGAACATGTAAATATTGGATGCTGAAGTAATACAGCAGCACATATTCTTAGACAGTGATCAATATTTGCGTCAATGATGGGCAGAAATCGTTGGCTTTTAATTACAAGAACCAGAAATAGGTGCTTATAGTGTTTCTGTTGCGAACGGTTATGGCACAGATTCTATTAAGCTATAACTTCATCGAATTATTTGTGATATTTAACGAAGACTAAACGATTATCACATTAATTATCTAGCTTTCATTAAGTAAATTTCTTATTAATTTGCCAATGCGAACCGATTAGTTTCGTTTTCCTTTGTTGGCATTATGACATTTTCTATTCATCTTATAATTTACATATGGCTTCAACAGTAGATCCTATGGTTATTTGCAAAACTATGCCATTATATACTTTTTTGTTTACGCAACTTCTTTTGCAAATTTATTGTTTAGATGTTGATTATTTAAAGAGTGGCTCATGATTTGGGAAACATTGAAATAATTGCTAACAGATGATTTCTATCGAAACTGGTAATTTTATCGAAGAATAAAGTGGAAAATAAGTACATATACTACGTAGAGCGTGCTTATTAATTTCTGCTAGGTATTTGTAATTCAGTGGCAATATGTAATTTGACTACAACGGTGACTAAATTGCACTTGGTCATCTTGTGTGAAATAGCAGTTTACGTCTTCCACTACAGTACATTTTGCTTAGCTTGTTGATGGCGATATTCAGAAATTGCTTGGTGTTCCGAGTGATGCTTGGCGAGTCTAATATGCTAGAGATTGAGATGATGTTGAACTGGGCACGCACAAGCTTATGAATGTTTGCAGATTTTTTTAATGGCTTAGCTAGGGTAATGGAGATAAATTAATAGAAGTGATTCTTATAAATACATAACTATGCCTAGTTAAATATTAATACTAGCAGAACTTAAGTAGTCGGAACCTCACTGATCAGACGATGAATACATAGACTACGTATAGGAATTTTAAAAGTGCAAGACGTACTTTGTTTTTTAAGCCTATTGAAGATAAAGCTGAGCATGCATGTAATTTACAAATTGTTACAATGAATCAGTTTATATCCACTATAACATAGATATTTGATTAAAAAGTGGTACTTAAAGCCCAGCTCATTGCTCATATACGTGATGGTACTGATTACATCATATACATGTGACATAAATACAATAAAATTGCCATAAATATTTTAGAAAATGTTAAATTATTCACCATACAATACTTAAGTAATTTTACGGGTACTATCTTTTGGCACTTAGTGAAGAAGTGCCAGTTTGCATACACGAGCAAAACTGTAAGTAGGATTGTCATCTGACTCTTAGTTCGACATTACTTTGAATATCGCCATCCTTTTTGCTATAACATATCGCTGGTAATTTCTATAAACGGTAGTAACTAACTAAATAAAGTGACCGTACCATTGAAGAATGATTATAGAAAACCAAAAAGACATCTATACAACTTTTTTACTTTTTATTATGGAAGTATTAACTATGATTTTCGGATTCTAAAACCACTAAGCCATTTTAATCTCATCTAATACAAATTAATTTCAGCGGCTATTTCATGCGCTATGATATCAGTGCAATGTTGTCGGAGTAACCAAATGTTACGTTTTCCATAAAACCGAGCATAATTGATTTTTAAAATACCAATACGTTTTATAGAAAAAATCTAATTATGATCAGAAAATGATATTTTCGCAATATAAATGTGATCAAAAATATCATCGGGATAAGTTTATTAGTGAGGAGAAGAATACTAAGAGTTAAGGTGTGTCGCTGCCATAACCAAATGAAGTTAAATGAAATAAAATTGTTTGAGAGAATTTCTGATAAATCATTACATTTGGGAGCTATATCAGATGAGCATCCAGTGGACAGGCGCGATAATAATACACTTGAATCACCCGTGGCAGTTGCTTTGGCGACGAGGTCACAATAAAGCAACAGAAGCATTAACTGTGATTTAAGTACCAAAATGGAAGTGTTTCAATGTCTATGAAAGGTAAAAATCAATAGATGGTTCTAATAGATTGACAAAACAATATGACATTTTGAAAAAATAAACAAATGCAATGTAAAGTGAAGTGGTACTTGAACTGAAGTTATCTAGTTGATAGTTCATGAATTATGCAAAATAGTACAGTATGACGGAACTAATTATTTGAAAACAAAATAATAGTAGGTTATGATACTACGGTTACAAAAAAGTGTTTGTTTAGATCTAACCCGACATTTCAAAAACTGATGAATGTGAAAAATTTAAACTTACAACTAAATATGTTAATTATTAACAAGTATTTAAACTTTGTATTTCACTTCCTTACATAATTATTTAATGAATTCTCATGTTTGCTGAGGAGTCGGTTATTTTTCATGATTAGAAATGAACTTCCTAATTTGTAGTGAATGTAAACATTTTAAAAAATGACTCGCATAACGGAATAGCGATAATTCTAATCGGAATTTTAAAATGACGAGAATATTTTATTTGTACATTTTGAATAATAGACTAGCTCAGTGAGCAGAAAGCATTTCAACTTTAAAGCACAAATTCTGGCCGTAGAATTGAATTTGTTACTCTGTTCATTTTCACTTTAACTATGAAGGTAGTTACCACATTAAAATTGAGTTATTGGCGCAAACAATTATTGTTAACGAGGTAGGTTTAACGTATCTACTGAAGATCTTGTGAGCAACACTAAAAGGTGGATCACCAATAATTAAGAACGTGTGATCTATCCGATGAAACTTCATTTATGTGCCGAAACTCGAAAAACAACGAATTCAACTGAACTTTCATCTTTTGGCCTGAAAATTCTTCCGTGCAATCATTTGAATTGTTGAGCCACAAGACTGTAAATTAATAAGAAAAATTACTTGAAACTAAGAAACTATTTCATATTTTTCTTCTAAAGGGAGAAGCTTAGACTACCGTTCGGTTGAGGAAATTTTCTAAATACCGTTTATGAGCAAAAACTGCACTGCCGATCACCATAGAACATGTACAAATTATATACTCATTCTTCAAAATAATAATTTCTTAATAATCTACACACTTGAAGAAAAACATCCTTCTTTTGAATGAAGTATAAATTATAGAAATCTAATGGTTTAGTGTTTCTTTTTAATCAGCAATTTATAAGGGACAAATAGACATAACTTCTGAAATAGTTCTGAACTTCAGAGGTAACGATAATTTATGTGATAATGAAATGAAGAAAAAATGTTTCATTGACTTAGTATGACTTCATACATAGATATTTAAAAACTAACTTAGGAATACTAGTATCTACATATGATAACATTCCGACCCCGTTCTCCTCACAATTATTTATCTACCTACATAATTAGCAGAAGAAATTTTAAAAGTCAGACACATAAAAAATAATGAGGACATAGACTAATTCTTATCAATTCTATGATTGACGTAAGCAGTTCAGCATCCATCTAATTATAGCTGGATGAAACGCGCTTGAATGGGTCAGATATTCGAAAACATTTAACTCGATTAAGGGAAGTGGGTTCTTTTCAGCTCACGCAATTTAATTAGAGAACGGAAACAAAGCGAAAATAACTATTTGAGAAAGTAATAAAAGAGTATTTTGTAAAACCAAAAACTATATTAGTGAACATACTCATTTTCAAAAACGGTTTAAACATTTAAAGCTGAATAAATTCTTCGAAGTATACCACATAGATAGTTTATTGAAACACCAGCTCAAATGACTTTATTGTATCTAAATTAAAATTGTTACAGTTTTCGATTAGAGAAACGTATGTCTAAGCATTTATACTATAAAACAAAAATATATCGCATTATGTTGTATCACATAGCCATATTTGTAAATATATTAGCACAATTCACCTTTGTAAATGCTAATACACAAGAAATTCTTGAGGAAACTAAAACAGTAATAAATATAATCAGATAAACAAAGAACTTCCATCTTCAGGTAGGGCTCATTTGTTGAATTCTATTGACGGAGTCCTACAATAGATAACAACGGTGCCAAAAACCACTCACTCTTCTAGACAATATTCCTGTTATAGTAAGTAGCAATAGTATGGGAATACTATACTTTACGTTCACGTTCGTGGAAGACTCTAGTACCAATAGTTCAAATTAAACGAGATAATTTAGACATCTATTCACCACCTTCTTGTTCACCAGCGTTTATTTCAATGCCTCAATCACTGGAACTAATACATCCTGCCAAGGTTCACGTGATGTTAAAGACTGCATAATTAAATGGTCCGTATCAAACCAAGAAAGAGAAATTTCTAAAATCAAGGAGAATTCCCAAACTTAAAATCACCTAACCGTATCTAAGAATAAGCCCATAGTTTAATTAATATCATACCCGGCACAAGACATCCAAATGTTCGATTCTAAAAATAATTTTCTCGTTTCCGCAAAACTCAACATAACATTGCATGTATCCATTATTTTTCAAATAAAATACAGTTATTATGATTAAAGCTACAATAAGCTCAGCATAATCGTTGTAGGACTTATAAATGTAATTTATTACCATGTTGAAATATCCAAGACGATATGCCGATCCAAAATTGCATAAGATTAATTATTTAATTCCTTTCGTAGTGCGTTGTTCGTGATTTATAATTATTTTGATTTATACGATTATTTTCAAATTTCCCAAAGTTTATCCATGTGTTGAACATAGATAAAAACTGAAAGTATATGCTTTAAAGAATAAAGTATTTAATGCTTTTTTTTAGAATAAATACTCAATGATTTTTGTAATATAGGTAGTAATGTCGCTGTGTCGGGTACCATTTATAACTAGGCAAAAAGTATTCAGTATAATTGCTCGAGGATACAGTGGAACTAGTGGTTGGTTAAATGATAGCACCGAATTGGTGATAAATTTAAAATATAATCTAATTAATTTGCTTTAATATGTATGATTATGTATGACGTATTATATATAACTATTATAATGTTATTTTTCAAATGCCGATCTTGTTGTTATTGGATCTGGTCCAGGTGGATACGTAGCAGCAATAAAGGCATCTCAATTGGGCATGAAGGTTAAAATTTATGAATGTTCACAGTTAATGATTTCACTTTCCTATTATATAAATATGTGCTATATATTTTTTAAAGACAGTATGCGTAGAAAAGAATGCAACACTTGGAGGGACGTGTCTAAATGTGGGATGTATTCCATCGAAATCTCTTCTAAATAACTCTCATTTCTATCACATGGCGAAGCATGAATTTGGCAACAGAGGTTTGAAATAAATTTTAAAATATATTAAAAGTGTTTTGTCTGTTGATTTCTATAGACTATGGGATTAATGTAATAAGTTTTTTTAATGCTAAAGAAGAGGCTTCAGGTATTGATTGTACGGCTACATTAAACCTTGAAAAAATGATGGCAGCGAAGTTGAGCAGTGTTTCTCAGCTTACTGGTGGTATGTAACGTAATTTTTAGAAAAATCTTATGATACTGTTTAATATTAATCTATTATAACCATTATTATTTTAGGAATAGCTCAGTTATTTAAGGCAAATAAAGTTGGACATCTTAATGGATTTGCAACAATCACAGGACCAAATCAGGTATACTACATGCTCTAGATTTAAGATTAGTTTTAGATAAGTTGTAATATTCCAGGTTCAAGTTAAGAAGTCTGATGGTTCGATAGAAAATGTAAATACTAGGAACATTCTCATTGCGTCTGGATCTGAGGTTACACCATTTCCTGGTATAACGATCGATGAAGAACAGGTAATTTTTCTTTGATGATAAAACAGCACAAAAGTAGACATTCTGCAGTAAAGCACATTGGTGGAAGTACAGGATTTATATTTTCATTTAACTTCTTACTAATTGGTATGCAAAATATATTATCAGATAGTATCGTCAACCGGAGCACTATCACTAAATTCCGTGCCAAAGAATATGGTTATTATTGGAGCAGGAGTTATTGGGTTAGAATTGGTGGGGTTTTAAATACTTTAATCAAATTCGTTTATAGAGTACACTAAGAATTTCTTTGTATTTATAAGGAGTATACAAAACATCTTTAAGTCATAATTACTCTAGTCAGTTCATGCATTTTTATTATGGTTTGTCAGAATTTTTGGATGATTATAATTTTGTGTCTTTTAATGACAGTTAAATGCTTTTCAATCGTAATATTCACTTTTTAAGGGATCTGTTTGGCAGCGTCTTGGAGCCAAAGTAACAGCAGTAGAATTCCTTGGACATATTGGTGGAATGGGCATTGATATGGAAGTGTCTAAAGTATTCCAGAGAACGTTGACTAAGCAAGGCTTCAAGTTTCTTCTAAATACTAAGGTAGGATTTATATATTTCAACTTTATAGTGTCATAAATTATTTTCCTTTTGTGGTTTTTTAAGGCTATTATCCTTAAATTATACACTTTAGAGTTTTAGTTTAGTAATAAATCAAATATTTTACTCTTAGCTAGTAGTATAAAAACAGCTATGATTAGGTACCATTCGAATATTTTAGTTATAACAGTAAATTGGGTAGCACTTCCAATATTTGTTAAAGATAGAAATTTACCGTTCTTCTACTTCATTTGATTAAGGTTATGAGTGCTCAGAAGAGCAATGGACAGATTACTGTTGAAGTTGAGGGTGCTAAGGATGGCAAGAAGGATACTGTAAGAATCAACTTTTATCTTTAGTGAATTTATAGATCTATTTCATTAAGTAAGCGTTTTATAGAGATTTTCTGTCATTATGTGATCTTCAGCTTGAATGTGATGCACTCTTGGTATCTGTTGGTCGCCGCCCATATACTGAAGGATTAGGACTTGATTCTGTGTCTATTAAACTAGATGAGAGAGGCAGAATTCCAGTAAACGATAGATTCCAAACCAACGTAATATTTTTTATTATGTGTATTATCATCTCAAGATTTCGAATTTAAACTATTCATAACTATTTAAGGTTTTGTAAATGTTTAAATATTTTTTTTTACTGTAGGTACCATCTATATATGCTATTGGTGATGTTATCCAGGGTCCTATGCTCGCTCATAAGGCTGAAGATGAAGGTTTTTATTTTCGAGTTTTGCTTTTTCATGCTGAAAAGGTGGCACACATTTGGAGAATATAGTGTCAGCCTAGAAAATTTAAAAACTTTCAGAATGTTATAGAAACATTTAGGTATTCTTGCTGTAGAGGGAATTGCTGGAGGAGCCGTACATATAGATTATAACTGTATTCCATCAGTTGTTTACACACACCCAGAAGTTGCTTGGGTTGGAAAACCTGAAGAACAATTAAAGCAAGAGGTATTTATGAGAATGAAAAGTTATTGGTATGTTATAAAGTAATATATACTAAATGTTTAAGGGAGTCACTTACAAAGTGGGTAAGTTTCCATTTGTTGCTAATTCACGTGCTAAAACGAATAATGACCAAGAAGGATTTGTAAAAGTACTTGCTGATCAGCAGACAGACAGGATGCTTGGAGTTCATATTATTGGTCCGGTAAGAAATGTATTTCTTCGTTTAATTTCAACTAGATTTTTCTAACCTAGTTAAGGGCTTCATAAACTTTTTTGCTGAGTTATTTGTTAGATTTATTTTTAGAATGCCGGTGAGATGATCGCTGAAGCAGCATTAGCTCTTGAATATGGGGCATCAGCCGAAGATGTAGCCCGAGTATGTCATCCTCATCCAGTAAGTTTCTTATTCGTATTGGTTCTGGAAATTGAAGCTTAAATTATCTTTAAAATTGATTTGTAATAATATATTAGAACATTATTCTACATTCTATCGAATCACAGTTTTATTAGGCACTATAAGAAATTTCGAGAGTATAGACTCTTACTGATGTTTAACTTGCAGACCTTATCGGAAGCTTTCCGTGAAGCTAATCTTGCAGCGTATTGTGGAAAGGCTATCAATAGCATTTAAATCTGGATTTGATTTCATATTAGTATATATTATTAGCTAATTTTAGTGTACATTTACTCATAATTTAATGATTGTTTGTTTGTTATGACATTGCTACTTTTATGAAGTAGATAGCTTAGGTACTATTTCTGTTCATTTTTCTAATTAGATAAAGCTTATAAATTATTACAGGATTTTGAGAAACATACTAGAATTTTTAACTTGTTTTATTGAGACCCATATTATTAATAAAATTCTAGATGAGCTAGCTTGTTAAATTCAAATCAATTGAGGTATCTGTGCTTTATAAGTTGAGAGTAGAATGTTACTTTGTTTTCATAGCTAAAGTAGCTTTTTCAAAGCGGTGGTCACCAGGTAATAGATGGGTAGCTGATGTTCTCCTTTTCTAATTTCTCGAGGCTCTTAGTGTTATGGTTTTTGGTGGTATTAACAATAGGTCTGTTTGGAAGTATTCGCTTGAGTTGTGGTATGTAGATAACCTTGTGGTTTTAGTTGTGGAACTGCTTTGTTTATATACGAGGGCCACATGTTGAGCTTTTAGATCTTGGAGTTGGTATAAATCGGAAATCTTATGCTAATTTCATGTTTTTTTGGAGTCTTAGAGTTCTCAGTTTGAGTAAAGTTATAGATAATAGTGACAAATGAAACTATTCTTTTTCTGTGCAGTGTGGTCTTCGGTACGTGGCGCATTACCTCGTTATTTGTATTCTTTGGATGCATCAAGATTATTAATTTTCTAGTTATATTCAATTGGTTTTTCCCCATCAGAAAAAGGCTGTACAACATTATTACTGTGCTTTATTTGTTTTCTCCTATATATCAATTCTTATTATTTGAAAATCTAAATCTCTGTATAAGGCTATAATTCACCAAGCAGTTATTATGTATGATTTGAAAGATGCCGATGGATAAAATTGTTCGTGTAGTAGCAATGTTATTCACTTTTTGTTGTACTTAATATATTTGTATTGTTGTAATATCTAATTAGTTTTCATCTTTAACTGTGTTCCAAAAGTACTTGATACTTTCAGAGTGCACTGCAATTGCGTAAGCAGTCTACTTCTGGCATGTCAATCAAGTCTGTGATTCGATTTGATCATGTTACAAAAGGGGGTTGACATGTCTATTCTGTGACTGCCTACTAACAAGTTGTTACTCAACATGCACCTGCTCTCAGCTCTACTAATTACTATAGCTGCTGCTGAACTTACTATGGACAAGTGAGTGAAGAGAAAGATTATAAAGCAATTAGCTTCACAACCAAATTATAATATTCTTGAATAGAAATAATTAATCACCTATCCTCGGTTATTTCTTGCATAATTATAAAGCTTTTAAATGCGTTTAATAATAGTATATATGGGAAACATTAGCTATTACAGAAAAATTACTAAATATTTTATTCAATTATATAGAGGAAACACAACACTATATAAGTTTGAGTTACCAGAATGTGAAACAAAAATTCATTAAATGTTGAGTAGTACATTCATTTAAACTTAAATGAATTGTAATTTACAGACAAGTAATCGGTATAAGTTGCTTTTCTAGAGCTGTTGGTTGAAATTCTTAGAATCAAATGCTAATAGCGTCAATTATTTTGATTCAATGTTTCAACTAGTAATTGAAAACTGAAGTTAAGAATGCTTTAGAGACTTGTTCTTCGCACTAAGCTGAACATGCAGTGATGCGGACCCTCATAGAATATCTCCTGGAAACAATCTTTTAAGTGTATCAACTGCTCGATACGAATTTTTCTAACCCCATTGTGTCGTAGTTGTTATTCGACATATTCCTGAATACAACTATATCTTTATACGGGGCACTTTTATTTAATAATGTAATTTGGTGTAATATGGCGTAATTGGAACAAGTTCTCTCGTCAAACGCGTGCCTACTATCGAAGTATTCAGTGCATTCGACCATCAAAATATTATTGATAATAATAGCAACATTCATAAAAAGTTCATTGTCTTAGTAAAATGTGTAATATTTACACTTTGGAGATATTTGGCTTCGCTAATCTAAGACTTATATAATTCCTGAATTAACTGATTTAATATAGAATATCATATTAGTTTTATATGATGAGAATAAAAAATGAGATCATAGAATATAGATAAAATAATTAGTATCTTTAAAGGAATGGTTGCGGTACAACTAAAGGTTGTTTGTTCAAGCCAGCCGGTTGTGACCCTAATTTGGATTGTACTGTCGGCATTATCTTTTACGTTACGGGTCCAAACCAACTGAGAATCGAAATGGTGGCTCAAGCTCTTATTCCAGTAGTTCAGCAGCAATATGTCGCTATCGCGTTTTCTCACGATCCAGTTATGGTTAGTGCTCACAATCTTATAACCATATTGGACTTACAAATAAAAAAAGTTTGTTCCCAATGATTTTTTCAAACAATTGAAATTCTCATACAACATTTGAAATGACCACTTGATTTTTTTGTGGTGGTTTATTCCTAATAGATTTATTTGATTTAATATGACACAAGAGATCTACTTTAGCTCACTTATGCTTAGAGAAAAATAACGTTGGATTTTATGCTTAAAGGGAAAAAAATGGAGGGAATTATACGATGAAATAATGTACTGTTCCTTAGTTTCTAATAGAATTATTGATGATCTATTAAATAAACAACAAAAAGTATTATAGCTCTATAAAGTAGTATTTTATAAACCCAAGAAATTTCAGGGTGAGGATGCTGTAACTGAGTGTGTCATGAGTAATATGGGACAATTTGCTGGCTGGGAACCTGAGATTTACATTTCATTTAATAAAGGGAAAAGTAACGACAGAGTATATCTCAATAATGTGAATAATGAAATTTATTTTATACCATTAAAGCAATAGAAAATATAGTGCAAATAAACTAGGTGATTTTATTTTCAGGATGAGCAGCGCATTTTGATCTCGAATATTTCTTCAGAGGTAATTGATAGTCGACTGATATGCCATTTTACTCAACAAATTGTGCCACAGATCGATAGAAAAAATGATCTTTTGTGGAATTTGGATAAAAGCTTCTACATAATGGGAGCCACTGGATCTGCTCAACCAGATGGTTAGATTTCACTTATCTCACTTTTTTGTTGCGATCATTTAAATGCTTTGACTCGTATCTATAACCAAGGAAATCTCTTATATAAAATTATAAGTTGAGTTATTATAAGACTTTGTTTGTTGCAAATCCGATAAATATAAGGTAAATCTTAAAATTTAATACTTAAAAGTCGACTTCAAAAATGCACGTCATTATGAAACAACTTGGCATAGAATGGTTGTTTTAAAGAATCCAACCTTTCATCTATTTATTGTCATCTTCTATCATACATAATTACAATTTACTAGCAAATACTAAAAAACAAAATCGTAATAGTGATTTATGGTGGAAAAATGTTAATACAAATAGCTACAAATGTCTAGTGCACCAAACATGTTATAAGCTTTCGAATATTAGGAAACTCCCAGTAATTAAACAACTATTTCAGTATTCTTCATCATAATAATGTTTTTTCGTCAACTATGCTTTTTCACATAGTAAAGTGTAAAATTACAGAAGTTAATGCTCATGACATGAATCGAGGATCACATTTTTACCCAATCATTTCCCCCAAAAAAATCAACCCTTCACTTTTGGGAAATATTCAGGTCAGTACTACTAATACTAACGACTGTAAGAGAATTTGAATGAATTGGAGAAAATCATAATGATTCCTATATCATTCTGATATTTTATTTACAGTACGATCTTCCGGCAGAAACCAATGTAATACCTCGACGTCTTGTAGCTACTCCTAGACCCATTGTAGTAGAAACTACACGAAACGCGGCCTATGTACCTTTGGTCACTTTCACGCTTTTCCTTCCAATGATAAGACTCTAGGCAGTTTTAAATTCATAGTCATTAATTAAACAACACAGAAACGCGCATTTATGTGTTGATCTAGTTTCTCACAGAATCACTTTTTCTTGCTCATGTTCACTTCATTTTGCTAAGGCTACTTTCAAACAGATGCCTTTTTAATGCTATAAGTAATTTCCAGTTTTCATTTTATTACGGTATATTCATAGCTCTCAACCCATGCAGCGGGTCATCCACTTTGTACAAAACTATTGTTTGTTTTGTAAAGATAAATCAGAAGCTACATTGAACATTTTTCAATTATTTCATAATCTATGTGAAAATTAATAATAAGCTCATTAAACTTTTTATAATGCAAGATAACAAATGAAAAAGTAATGAAAATAAAATAACAAAAATTATATAAGATGTATGCAAAATTTTAGCTGTTTTTCTAAAGCCTTCTGGTATAATTGTTTAAAACGAAAATAAATCTCAACCTTTCTGAATTGTTGCCATTGTACCTTGTGGAAAGTTACCTGTCGTGAATTAATGGTAAACATAATCTCAGAAAAACAGTAGCGAACACGATGAGCCACTAAAATATTTACATCCAGAACTACTCTCTACGAGTTCCAAGGCAAATTCGCTTCTGAAGCATTCAAATCAAATTTGTTTTGCTCTTGGTGGATGTTATTTCCCACAATACTTGAAAATATTGGTTTCGACGTTTTAGAGCTGGTGGTTTTGGTGTCAGTAACCGATAATGCTTGAGAATGTCACGAACGTTGAGGAGTGATGTCTTGTAAGCATTATTAGGTGAAAATCCTTCGTTGGGAAGTTGGAGTTGATCAGCAATTTTAGGACAATTGCATGAGATGAGAAGAATTTTGGATCATGAAAAGAGGACGCTGTATGAACTCCCTGGAAACAGCATTGAACACTACCTCAACATATGTATCTCGTTGCTTGACAGGCAACATAAAAAGATTTCGAGAAAAAAAGTGTTATTGGTGACAAAAACGACACCTCTAACCCATAGTTAGACTCCGACCAGGTAACGGTGAAACAAAACACCAAAGAAGTTATGGTAGTCCATGAAGGGTGTAATGACTTACAAGCTCCTGTAATCGGGTGAGATGGTTACTCCCAAGCACTACCGTCGTCAAACGACTAATTTTGCTGATGTAATGAAACACAAAAGATTAGTTACTGCACAAGGTAATCGAAGATCACTTTGCGTGTGACGACATTCGGCCGCAGATTGCTCTTAGTACTCAGCAAAGCGCTTTGGACTTGAACCGAGAAATCCTCTCGCATGCGACTTATTCACCAGACTTGATGCCTTCGGATTGTAATTTATTTCGGAACTGTTCCGCTGATGCCTTTGAGATGCAGTTGAGATACAAAAGTGAATCGACAATTTCACTACCTCCAAGCTAATGCCATTTTTTCGTGATGGAAGCTAAAATTTACCCAAGAGATGGCAGAAGTTCATTAAAAGGAAGAGAAAATATTTCCATGATTGAATTGTATTTTATATATTGTGAAAATAAAGCGAAAGTCCAAAAAAAACAGCTAAGCCTTTTGCATACACCTATTAGAATGAATAAGCAAAGAATATTTGTGGCTGAATAACTAGGCTTGTGATCTCTTCCATGTTGTTGGGTTGTCTACTTTCATAAGCCTATTACCATCCACAGTATGCGCCACGTTTTTTCCTATTTGTTTGAAGTGCACATGACAATACAAATTTCCATCTTTGTTGCGATGAACTCCTTCGACTCTATAATAATGCTTTTGCTCTAAATTACTTAACAGGAACTATTTACTTTACTCTATTATCTCGTAATTAATATTAAATATTCCTATGGTACGCTCATAGTTGTGCTGCATTTTGTAATTAAGTGGAGTGATGTACTTTGATAATGATGAATTTTAACTCATTTATTAGATGCTTCCTCAATAATGTTTTGTTTTTAAAGAACATTGTTCTTAATTATATTCTATTTTGACATGAATGTCAGTCATGGTATAAATAGAAAGCATATATTACATCAGAAATTAACTTATGGTGAAGAGAAACCGACTACACAAACGTTATTAAAAAGCTATATTTTTGTTTTTTCTCATCAACTACTTTTCTCCTAAACTAGGTTTTAAAAGGTATTATTGTACCTTACTATAATCGCGTTGACTTAAGAGTTGAAAGAGCACTTTGGTGTAAGTGTAATAGTCTTTTGTTTTCTCAAATAAAATACTTAGTGCATAACAAAATGCGTTTACCAAATTTCACGCAAATATTATCGGTAAAATGTGAAATTCTGAGCTGAATTCAAATTTATCATCAAATGAGCACTGTGAAGAAAGGCGTCGCATGCAATGCACTTTGGTTCACTAGAGCATCTTTTGTTCTATTAATTAGCTACTATATAATAGTCTTTATTTGAACTTAAAGTTACTAGACAGGTTAAATGGGAGAAGTAATGACTTGTGTTTATATACCTACATTTTATTTGCTAATTACAATCAAGAAAGCCTTGCACGCTTTTTATTTTTTAGGTATTAAAAATAGGTACTTAAGGAAAAATTATAATACAATAATCGTAATTGTAGTCATGGTCTATATATGCTTACCTTAGAGCCTGCTCACATACAGCACATCTAAAGCACTTGATGTGGTACAGTAGTCCGAAGCATCCAAACTGCTCTGCGCGATAGACTGTCGTGCAACAAATCGCACATTTTGGTTGTGGACGCATGCAGAACCGCTGAAATCACACTACATGCTTGTTAGATGAATTCCAAACAACTATTATTTAGTTCTTAGGTTAGTTTGAAGAAGTTTTCATCAATATTAGTTTTACCTTAAAAATAAATAATTTACAGGCGATGTAGATTTAGGAATGGATAAGTTTGGAAGAATAATAATGACTAAGCTTAATAATCTAATATATTTAGAGAAATAGTTTAAATATACGCCTTTTCATATATGACGGATGGAGATGATAGGAGTAAGAGAGGTAAGCAATGATAAATGAGAATTAAAGGAAGAGCTTAACTTGGCTGAAAGCAGGTTAAGCTAGGAAGACATCACATCGCTATTGGAAAACTTATCACTAGAGGACGGAGTGTTCTTCGCTGATCATTATTATCTGCCGTGAATTAGTTTTGTTGGTTAACGATTGGTTAATAGATCATATTTCACCACAGTTAGTACGATTCAACCCAATTCGTACGATAAGTCTGTCGTATTTATTTATCCAGTAGCTTATCTAATGTTTATCTCACGCTATGTGGTAAATATATAAAGCGCCACAAAATAGTATTAAACTAAGTACATATTATTTGGTAACTGTTCAACAAAATAAATGGGCTACCGAGCGTGACCGTAAAGAGATGGCAATATAAATGAAGTATTAGAGCAACTGAAAATGGGAATAATAAGCAGAAGATGATAAATGAAACAAGTGAGAAGACGAAAAAGATAAAAAGGTATAAAAATTTAAGTAGCACTTTAAAAAATCCTAATATTACATTAATAACAGAATACGACCAAAATACATAGTGCCATTGGTGGTGAGGAGTGAGGGAGTGCACAGTCACAGATCCTGTAACGAAGAGCAAAATATTATAGTGCAAGACATAAATTTGGCATCTCAGACGACTGGTGCATATTAAAACGATTAGATGCTAACTCTATTGACTTCATTACTAATTCAAAAGAAAGCATGAAAGTTTAATCTAACGATAAAATGTGTACGAAATTATAACGATTGTTAAAGCAAAACTCTTCGTAAAATGATTACTTTCCTGTGGAAGCAGATGATAAATCAATGAACCCAAGTAAATAAGATAACAGACTCTACAGTTCAATCTTTTTAAATCTTTGCTTCCATGACTTAGTGCAGAATTTTAATTTTAACGAAGAACTAGAGAAATATTATCCAAACAGATTTCTTTAGGTATGGTAGTAAAACTTAAGAGAACCAATTAATACGTGATTTATGATGGAAATATATAGTTTACTATATAGAACGCCACTTTTCGCACGTTATCATAGGTCACTATAAATAAATTTGAAGATTGAAGCACTGGAAATTGGAAATTTCTAAAAACATGTTTAGTGAAATATTTAGATCGGAATGATATAACGCATGTTATCCAATTTAAAATAGACTTGCCGTAGTCGTTTTTTTTTCAGGCATTCGTCCTTTTTCGGCTTTTTTTGCTTCTTTAGCTTGAATCTTTTCCCACTTCGCTGCCATTTTGCTAGCATGATCAGCCTAAATAATATACCTACAAGTTTAGAAATCACAATAATCAATAGATCTAGTACTCGGTTATACGCAATCTCACAACTGCATTTGCTAATAGCGAACCTTGATGTTGGTATCCTCTTTCTCTACATCTACTATTTCTTGTGCTTTTTCTTCTTCGAGTCGTTTTTGAGCTTCTTCACGCTCTTCTGAACAGGAAAAAATAATATGAAAAAAGCAATAGATGATACTGTTTTTTGTAAAGTTAAACAATACTATTTATTATAGTAAGATATATAACTTTGTTTCTAAAATTTAAAATACCGGTTAATATTATATTTACCCATAATATTTCGACTTTTCTGCACCCGTGGAAAGAATTTCGAACATTATGAACTTACTTTTGAGTGTTTCGAATTCTTCCTGCATCTGTCTTTTCTTTTCATCTGCCATATCGGAAATTTCTTCAACGCCTTTTTCAAACCGTTGCTTTAGATTTTTCGCCTCACTTTTCAGCGCTTCAAGCTCAGCACGTTGCTCACTATGATATAGCAGTTACTACGGAAAGTTGTTTTAAATATCAACAAGACCAACCTATTCAACTTTGCGTTACCCACTGTGTTCTCGCCAATGTTCTTGAATTTATTCATAAGATTCTTAACATCAAAAGCATCCTCATCTTCTGGCTCATCATCTAAATATCATTGATTGGAAGTTTCAATACTACTGACAAAGGAAAAGAAAAATATTAATAATGTACCATCAAGTACAACACGCCTATTGATGATTTCAGCAGTTGGTTTATCTTCTTTTTTGTCCCACTTACTTGGCTCCGTCTGAAATAAAACCAGTGAGTTATCTAGTTGAAAGATTTATATCATTTAAGAGAAATTTCGTAAAAATAATAAAAGATTAGTTTGTAGGAAATAAATAGTAATATCAATTCTATATGTTTAATATTTACTACCTTTTTGGCTGCTCCTGGAAGTATGGGAGTAGCACCCGAAGCATCAATTTGTTTGAACTTTTCTCGTGCTTTGCTAGCCATCTTTATTTCAACGTCAACAGGTTTACCTAAAAATATAATGTAAAAGATAAAAAAAATCCCTAATTTATCTCTTTCCTAAGTTATTTCTTTTCCATACCATCTAATCCTTGTGTTTTGAATGCATCGCCCTTATCAAATCTGTCCTTGATGGATTCCACATTAGCAGTGACATCGTCTTCACCAGTTGCAACAGAGAGTTGGCCTTCCTCTTCCTATGAAAAAATGTATGCTAATTATATAGTGCATGCTCGACGCATCGTTAGATAAATATGCTGAAATGTTTGCTCGTCCTAAATAAATAATAAAATCCGTAGTAATTTGCACATTCTTCTATAGTTTATGTATTTTTTAGTCATTTGGTTCTTTATACAATGTTAATATTTTTAAAAGACAAAAAAAGGCTTAATTTTTTTGGAAAGTGGACTATGTGTATAATTCTAACAACAAAAGAATATAAAACTTAATTATTAATAAGTATTTACAGTTGTTTTATATCAAATGAATAATACAAAATACAATCTTTATTTTCAATAAATTGCCTATACGATTTTATGCCTAAGTATATGAACAGAGTTCTTTATTCAAAATCTTGAATATATAAGATAATTATAAGGCTTAAGATTGACTAAATGGATTAAGTAATGGTACTAATGAAGAGTAAATGTACCTGTTGTTTTGCTCTCTCTGCGGCCGCCCTACGGGCCAATTTGTACCTGAGAAATTCTGCTTCAATTTCCTTTTTCTTTTGAGCTGACCTCTCTTCAGGTGTCATATTCTCTTCACTCTAAAAAGAATATTCTACCATTAATGGAACTTTTCATCTCTTTCAGAGAAAATGAAAGCACATTGTATATAAGTATGACTTAAATTTGTGTTTGTCTTTAAGGATAGGAAATAGAACTATATTTTCTGAAAAAATAAGACGTTAAATACTTCAAAGTACAAAATTTGTGAAAATTGCCATAAAAACATTAAATTTTTAAATGTTTGTAAAACATAATACGTTGAAGAGCTGATTGCAGAAGAAAATATGAACAGCCGATTATTACACTTTATTTTTGTTTAAAGGGTAGAAGTGACTTAGAGGAGAAAAAAATAAGTAAGATAATAACGAGAAAACTGTGATCTAAACCAAATTTGATTAAGTATAAGTCATCTTCAAGACATACGAGAAAGAATATAAGGAAACCTCTTACTTGTTCGAAAGCTGCTTTAATGCCACCCAAGTTCACATCAACATCCACAGCAGTTTTCTGAATTTCTGCATCACCTTCGCCTTTTTCAAATCGCTCCTTGAAACCTTTGAGCTCTAAAAGCAAATGTGAGGATTTGGAGAAAATTTCATTCGATCTACTTTTTTGCTCAACATATACTAATTATGCAGTTTATACCTAGCTAGACCCAACAAAGCTGTACTTACTTATCTTTAGCAAAACAATAAATAGTTGACTAGCTTTTTGATAGTATTTTGAAATCAAATCCAGTAAAGAAAATATATATGATATTAATTATACATTGGTATATAGAAAACACTCTGTTGAATCCCTGTCACTAAATCATATTTTAGTTTCTGTATTTGTTTTTAATTTTGAAATTCCTCGTCCATAACATTCAGCAGAACGCCACTGAAGCAGCTGATGTACCTAACCAGCTGTTGTTTTGAAGAAACAACAACGATGTATTTAAAAATTATGGCACATATAGTTAAAATTGATCAATTAGTCAATTTCGAAGCAAGAAAAACTGGATAAGTTAAATTAAATAAATATAAGAGACAAATTACTTACGGTTGAATTTTAATTCACTTAAGTCTGTAGCACTTTTTTCAATGGTACTGCCTTCGAATGCATGACCTTCCATAAATGATTTCCGTGCTTCGGCAGCGGCTTAAATAGTCTAAGACTTTTAAGATATAAGATATTTTCTTGAACAATTAATATCTAAATTTTTGTTTTATATGAGTATGAAATTAGTCATCATAAATGTAATATAATTTGACAGTTCGAGATATTGATTAAACCACTAAAATTGCCTAAATTTTTGAAAATATAACTCAATGCCATAGATTGACTAGTTCTGGCACAGAGATATTTGAATTTATCAGGAAATTAGTAATTTTAAATAAAATATGGAATGGTATGATAGTTGGCCTGACCAGCGGTATCGAGTTCATTCCTATCCCACTGTCTCTCCACAACTTCCGTATCAGTATCGGTCCGCTCATGAAAGCGTTCTTTCACAGATGGACCACCCTTCAATATAATTACTACTTTAACATTATGAGCAGAAGTTATTTTGTGATAATATCGCTTATGTACTTGATTTTAATACAAATTCAATAGGTGCAAATGAATAGGTCGAAATGTAAAGTGTAGTTTTGGTGGGCAATACGACAATTAACAAAGATCTAGTTTTTTGCCCGTAAGATAGATTATTTTCACTATAATTATTTCTCTAGTACGTAAATTTTACCTTAAGTTCTTCTAATTCTTTTCTGTCTGTTCCCTCTTTAAGTTCTGAAGTTTCTATTCCACCGGCTTTCCATTTATTTTTTATATCAGCAACCTTAACCCAAACAAAATAATCTTTTGAAATGGTTATTAAATAAAAATATATGTTAATATTATAGATGTCCTAGAAAACCAGAAAGAAACTAGCTTCAAGTACTTAATGTTTGATGTAAATAAGAAATAGACATATAAAGCGAATATTAAACTTAATTAGTACTTTTACGTACGATTCCGTATTCTATTTAAAGGTTTAAAGGAAAAGAAAATATATCAGTCAATTTTATAACTTTTTGATACCTGCTCGAAGTGCAAATCTTCCTTCTTTTTCTTTTTATTTTCTCTTATAATATTAGAATCCCTTTCACTGTCTTCCTCTCCTTCGCTATTATCTTCCAAAGCAGCGCCAGATACAAATCTTTAATAATTATGGATAAAGAATCAAGTTGCTTCTGCTGGTATTTGCTAATAAAAACAAATTTTCTCAGAATTTGCTTTTACACATAAGAAACATGACACTTGTCATCTATGACAAACAAATATTTCAATGAAAATGAAAAATTAGTTTTAGTTTGATGCATCTAAAACAAAAAGTAGTGATTTTAACAAAGGCTAATTTACAAGGAACTTTAGTAATCTGTCATTAGTATTATATCAATTTCTTGTTCGTACCAACTGTAAGAGATGAAATAAGATAAATTTTGGATCACTTACTTCTCCATATTCGCCTTAACTCTGCCCGAAGGTAGTAATTGATCTTCAACCTTAAATACAAGACATACTTAATATGGTAATTATTCTAAGAAAGTTAATTACCAAAATAAGGATATTAGAAAATATTCTCATTCTAAAGTTATAGGTTTAGTTTTATATTATAAGCAATAAGTATAATGATAAAGATAGAATAAAGAGAAAATAGTAGTTCTTACAGAAATAAGCCTGGACTATATATGCAATAGTAAGATAAAAATATATAGTAAAAATCACTTACCTTGGTGATTTTTTCGACGTTGCTGGCTTCTTTCACAGAAGACTCAAAGTCTCCTTTTTTATCCTTTAGACTCGTAATTTGAGCCAATTCATCTTGAACGGCACTAGCTCCTGCTGCAACCATTGTACTGTCGATAAGACGAAAGAGGAATACGTTTGCAGAGTAAAGAAAAACAGTAGAAGTAGGCAAAGTATAGAAATTTTCTACGAATACTTCCCAACCGAGGGCTTCTATGCAAATATGCTTCAAATTTCGAGGTTGTCGCTAGAATAGCCGTTCGTATAGATTATACTTGCGCAGCGCCTAGTTTACAATATAGCGTTCGCGGGGAGATGGCCGCGATAGGCGCAGTCAACAACGCTATGGGACACCTA
The DNA here is from genome assembly GCA_020740425.3 of Heterorhabditis indica. Classification (NCBI taxonomy): domain Eukaryota; kingdom Metazoa; phylum Nematoda; class Chromadorea; order Rhabditida; family Heterorhabditidae; genus Heterorhabditis; species Heterorhabditis indica. The sequence goes on along the minus strand of JAJAVP010000143.1, from coordinate 234,262 downwards.
TTCCGCCCTCAGCCACCTTCTACAGTACGTATTCCTCAAATACCACTAACAAGGTGCTCCAGCAACCAATAAAAAGAATTTCTCATATCTAATTTGGACTTCAATTTCAATTGTAGACAATACACATTATATTTTTAAAATAGTTGCCCTACATTGCAATGTCTAATACATTTACAATATAAATAAACATTTCCAGTTAAGAAAATTTGCATTTAAAGAAATTAGTTTAATTAATGGCTAATCGAATTATTTATATCATATTAAATTTCATGAGCCTATTCTCAAGAATTGTTATTCATCTAGGATTATCGAACAAGAGATATGTCGGCGATAGACGAGGACGGTAACTCGGTCAGAGCCATCATAAACAATCGCCGCTAATTAACACCATATAGTGCCGATGTTAGCGTCTGTCTTCTTGCTTTTCTCGTTATTTAGAGGAAAAAAATAATGGAGATTTTTTACCAACATTTAATCACACCCTGGAGTTGCTTAGGTTTGCTTGAAACAGCGAACTCATCATCATCGTCAACATCATGTTCATCCTCTGAAATAGAGTTTTTGGTTATTTCCAATTCTATTATTAACGACCACTAAAAGTATGGCATAAATATAAATCACGTGAATGCTCAGCATATAATTAATAGCTTTATCCAGTCGATAATAGTGAATGGAGAAAATTGTTTCCAAAAGTCAAATATCAAGAGACTTCCTGAATGCGTTAGTCTCTGTTGACTATTGACCGAAGTGGCGCGTACAAAGCATGTCAAGCGAATAGGTGATATAAACAGTGCGAGCTCGGCAGGTTTAAGAGGAAAACCACATTTTATGCGTCCTCGTGTGATAGAAGTGTTCTATTTCTCTCACTCAAAAACTCCCCAGTGTCTTTCACACACAACGCTTAATATCAAGCGTTTTCCACGTCTTCTATTACTAAACGATGATTGGATTCCAACCTCTTAAAATTATCAGTTGTTATTTGATGGTGTTTTGGCTCATTTCACTGCTGTATCGCATTTTGATGGATTTTCAACTTTCCAATCTCACCTTCTGTATTTTGGGGATCCATAGTCCGTGCCAGTTCAGGATGAAACACTTCCAGCATATGGACTTTGCACAGAAGAACACCTTGGTGTGAGTTATAGTTAGTCGGGCTGGAAAATGTCTGAATAATAATACAGTCAACATTATATTAAGAACAACTGTGAAAAAGTGAGAGCTGTTAGAAATTGATATACGAGGTTATATTAATCATACTGACTAAACACGTATATTCCTTTTGTATTATTAAAATTTTATTAAGGCGTAGCAAATAATAGAATAGGTTTCTAGTAAAATACTATGAACTTTTTTTTAAAAAAAATCAATCTCAAAAAACATAAATTACGTATAAAGTAAAGACAGGAATATGGCGAAGAAGGAGAATACATCAAGATATACAGATATCCATAATTAATAATACATAAGAGGAAACAAAAGTTTAGTTAAAATGCGAAAAAAACTAACGTGAGTTTCTTGTTGCATTTATTGCACTTAAAGCATTGAATATGGTAGAGCATTTTGTTGGCGAAAACTCTCTCTACTGGGTACACGATTTTGGAGCAAAGGGCGCAATCTTTAGGGGCCTCATCTGCCGTCATATCCTGTGAACAGACAGGCAGAGAGTCAAACTAGACGTGGTGTTGTTTAGAAATGTAAAATAGCAAAGTGAGAACAATAAAGTAAACTCACTTTGTTGAATGTCGCCTTTACTTTATCTAAGTCGGCACTACGTTCTATTTCCACCTTTTCCCTTTCAATTTGGGAATTGTCCACGCCCTTCTCAAACCTGAAGACATTTTTCGCTAAATCTCTATTGTCACTCCAGCTTCCCAAATTACTTCGTATGTCCCGTGTGCAAAATATCTTAAGATAATAAACTTTTTAAAGAAATTAACATTAGTAGTATCTATGGCATTTTGTAATAATCTAGTCCACTTTGTAGTATCCCCACCGTTCTTTGGCACTTATTAGAGATTCTTTTCCCAATCCAACCATCTCTTTTTCCATTCGTTTGAGTTTTTCTTCCAAATTTTCTTCTAAAGTCGTATTGAGGTTTTCAAAACGGTCTTTGAACTTTGAATACTTTTCCTAAATATATAATTACATAACATGCTGGGTTTAGATCATTTGTGAATTCAATAGAAAAAAGAAAAAATGTTAATATAAGCACAAGAGTAGAACATACTTTTCCGATTTCAGTAAGTTTTATTCGTTCTTCTTCAAGAGCCGCTTTTGCTTGTTCTATTTCTTCATTTGTCTTGTTTGTAATATTGCCTTCCTCAAAATCCTGAAATAAGCATAAATTCCAAAGAGTATAATTAAAATTAATATTTGATTTGCGTATAATGGCAATCACAATTCTTTTGACTTCAAATATTTGAAAAGAATTTTTTACCATTAATTCTGAAACCACAAATGAAGCAAAAGTAATTCTAGTGAATAAAGCTAGAATAGGATAGCAAATCAAATTTCCATCTAAACCACTTCTCTCAATAGTTTTTAAGGTTCGAATTTTATCAGTTAACTATAAGTAATATTCTTCAAATAACTGTCAACTTAAGGTTAGATTATAACTTTTGTTTAGATAAAAGACAGTACAAATCTATCAATTCTAGTGATGAACAGAATCAATATAATTGTAGGAAAAGTTATTTGTCCCACCTTTTTCATTTTTTTAAGTTCATTAGCTTGTTTAAGTTGTTCTAACTCTTCTGCTCTGGTGTCATCTTTAGCTATCTCTTTTCCTTCTGTTAACAGTGCTGTTTTCTGAAATACTTAAATAATTAATTTGAGGATGAAAGCCAAGTGCTGAAGAATGTTTTTCTAGTTCGATCTAGGAATTTTATAGTCTTCCTTCCTTCAATACCTAGATTGATGCAAGGACATCAAGTTCAGTAAGTAATTATACGATAAGATAAATTGCTACAGTTCACTTGCACTACTTTCCGCCATTCGTTTAATCAGATGGTTAGCTTTGTTTTGTTTTGGATTAGTTCAAGTGATTTTTTTTCCTCTTGAGAGTTCTGTCTAGATCTAGATTTTTGATTTTAGATTTACGATCTTAGCTCAGTATCTATTCCACTTAATTACGCTAAGCCGGTACGTTTTATAAATCAATAAGTAATCATTATTTAACTATTGCAATGCGATTTAAACATTTCCTGTCCATGAAAGCTTCAGCTACTTTCGTTAGCAAGTGACTTAGAAAAATTCTTATTCCTCGTAATCAACCTAATTCTAGTTTCAGTGTAATAGTTTTCGATAACACTGTGGCCAGAAACATCATTACCAGGCAGCTGCTGCGCATTGGTTCCAGTTACGTGAACTTTTCGCCCTTCAGCTGATGGACGTTTACCACTACTTGACGACAGAAATTTCGTGTTCTTATTAGTTTTGATATCTTTCAAAAAAAGATAAACTGTTCTTCTGTTTTCTGTCGTCTTTTACAGTTAATGACTACGATGAATCGTTAATAGTTAAGCCTAATCATTCTTTATTACAGACTTTTCAAAATTATCTTACTAGCTGATTGATGTCAGCGTTCTCTCTACCCTCAATCTGAATTTTTGGAGGTGGCTTCCGCTTATCCTCGTCTTCAGAATCGCTGCTTACAGCATAGGGATCTTCTTCTTCAGCCATGGTAAATATAATAAGCTGAAAGAACCACTTATGGTCACCATAAAACAAAAGATATCTATACACAATTTTTTGAGCAAATATGGACGGTGGTTTTAAAAACACGAAGTACCTCATAAAAATTAAGAGCTCAGTAGAATGTGTTTATTTCTTAATATCTTTGGACTATTAGAACACTATTTATAATTGCAAAGCACACTAAGAGGTAATATCATGTAGCCTTTCACTGTAATCCTAGAACCGATGAGCAAACTTTTAATTGCTTTGAAGAATATACTTAAATAGTAAAAATGTTCAGTGATATTGTTAGTATGTAAAACTCTCTATATCAAAAATACATGATGATCTAGATATGTCAAGGCACTGTTGTGCCCCAATACGAAAGTTGTGAAAATTGAATATACGTTTAAAGACAAAGTCTAATGAATGTATCTTTTTTAAATATAATAATAATATTTGCCTTTCTAATATTTATGTTATTCTTTAACCACCAACATTTGCCTTTGCAGTATATGTACAACATCTTATAACTATAAACTCCTGTAATTATTTCATTTTCTATTGTATCAACCGCATTCATCTGTTTAACAGAAAATCTGGATAAAAACCTTAATGAAATCTGAGCAATAACCGTAACTAGCTAACGAGCAAAAGGCTAACTATTATATTAACAATCAGTATGATGAAAACGATGATTGTCATAGATCAATAGGAGAAGGGAAATAATTCGATGCTGATCCGAAGACATTAGACCAGTCAGCCGGAGCCGAGCCGGATGACTGGGGGATGGGTGCGCGCTTTACACCACCCGAGGGGGCGAGACAACAAACACTAGAAGCAGGCATTGTGAAACTCTGCCAGCAATATAAGATCATCTGTTTGGATTAGACAGAAGCAGGGAGGCGTACTGTTGAGACTATCCGTTTGGCGACGTTGGTACTAACTCTGGAATGACCACTTCGATATTTAGACGGCATCATTCATTATATTAAAGCCATATATATAAATAGACTTACATTATGAAAGATAATCCTTCGAAAAGCATAAAATTCCTTACTTTAAGTCTATGCTAAGTATTTCACTTTATGGATCTCAGAGGTCTTAAATTCCTTAGCCCTTTTGCATGGTTTGTCCACTAATAGGCATCAATTTGTTGGAATTATTTTCTCCATGTTTGAAATTGGAATTAGTCATGATGGACAACGTAAATAAACACGTAATATGAATAATCAATTATCGGGTCTCTGATTTCTTGTGATAAAACAATCAGCATTACAAAACATTTCGCACTTATAGAGCCTATTGGCTTAATTACTTTTATAAAATGAACTATATCGTTTATATGGCTTGTTAACCTATGTTAAAACTACTTCTTATACTTTGTGCCCCGTTTTGTAATAGAACATTTGTCGAAGCTGGATCAAATTCTATTGGCTAAAGCGGAAAAGCAATGTCTAGATGTTCGAGTATGCCGTTCTCCGTAGTAGTAAATTAGTGCAAGTGAACGCCAGTTGTTTTAACTTCGTGGCTTGGAAATGATGTCGTTGTATTCAGTGATCAGCTGGTAATAAGGTTATTTAAGCTGTCTATAAGCGTGATTGATCTTTGACTTAGTTCCAATAAAAGCATATATTCGATGTGAATTACATAACACTAGAATGTAGGTAATGGGGTTTTCTCTTATAGTTTAGATGGGTGTTAACTGAATTGGATTGAAATTTCTGTATGAAATATGGGATACAACGAAATGCTGGGTAATAATAATAGTAATTTACTGATCAGATATTAATAAGTTTAGGAACGCGGAACATAATTAGAATCTTATTAAAGATCGGTAGTAACAGACAAACAAACAAATTAAATTAAATTAGTTAAACTAGTTAAATAAAACAGATGAACATAAAAATTTAAAATAAATCAAACGTATTTACAGTTTTAATCTAGTAGATTTTATAAATTTTCTTTTGATGCTCGAAATTTTTTTAACGACAGTAATATTTCAAATAAAATACTGTCACTAATTTTTTATACTTGTTTTTAACTGTGGAAACCAGTGTATTCTGGAAAAATGTTCGTCGTTTGTTTAAAATCATAAAAAAATTAATAGAAAATATCCCTGTAGATCAAATAAGGTCTCACAGCAAATGTTACTTCTAGTATTTTATTGACTACACTTAGTACTGAAAGCTTTCATACAATGGTGTCGTTGATCAAGTAGGTAAAGGTACCAGAGTGCTCCAGAGGCTAGAAGCCAATACTCATTTTAGAATGAGCATATTCCCAATTTAAAGATATTTTACGCATGAAATCTGCACCCTTTTGTACACTGAATGTTCCAGTGAGACTGCTTCACTCTGTTGCAGCATCACTCTTGTGAGCCACGGCGCTGATTTATATGTTGAGATGTTCTTTCTTGGTCTTGTTTTTATTTCGGTCACAATTTTTGTTTTTGTTCTCTTATTCATATGACCGGTCACTGGTTCCTTTTAACTTCCCATTGTACTCTATCAAGTCAATAAACTTATTATTATTGATTAAAATGGTATTTGTATCATCTCTGTCATAATTACTATATGGTTTCAGACTAATTAGATCTTTTAATTTGCTTTTCACTTCTAAACTACAATTTGTCAATGGCTATCTGCTCTTCTTTGACTACATGGTGCTCTGTATTTCTCTGCTAGTCTTCTTTTGTTTTTAAACAGATTATTACAAAAGTTGTAAGGTTTAAGTAGGAATTTTTCTAACACACTTTCATTAATTGTATTTATTATCATACAAGGTTAGTGTAGATAGTTTCTTATCCAGTATAGTTCATCTTTCTTTTAAGAAAAACAAAAATGAATTCCAGCTTTCCTTAGAGTTTTCATTCTCAATACTTTGATGGATATTTAATGACAACGTATATATTAGACAAAAATTTAGCACTAATCTTCTGAAAAACATTATATTCTACTTATATACTTAAACGTTGATATGTTTGAATAGAAGTTACTCAGTTGATATTTATATTATATTCCGTAAATGATATAAATTGCCGAAAAGTGTTGTTGAAGTTATAATTTAAGTTATGTTTCATTCAATTCTGTCATATTGAGATCTCGCTGAAACCTATCTACTTTTTCAATAGCTGTAACATTAGCAGGACCAGCATAGGATTCGGATATTTTATCGTCACCTGAATTTATTCTATCAATTTTAGTAACTTATAATAGATTTGCTAAAACACTGATACTTACTGTTATGGGCCTCATTTGAGTATCCACTATATCCATTTGCCATCGGTGTTTTGTCGTTTACGGTACTTCTTTCATCTTCTTTTTGTATGTGGTCACTCTTCGTTATTGTTGCGAAGCTTTCACTTTTTTGATTGTATTCTTGTGCTAATGAATGACTGAAGTCTCTGGATGATCTGGCTACAGTCTTATTTCGTGTGAAAATTCTTCCTTTACTTATCCATGAATTTGCTATATTTGATGCGACATTGTTCATTTTAACTACCTCAGTGCTACTGATATAATTGTCCAGAATATTAGTTGCAATACCAGGTCCTTCATTCTTCTGTAAAACCATCTCAGTACTTAAAACTTTGCCTGATTTGTATTTAGAATAAATATTCGCTTTTTGCCCATAGCCATTTTGAAGATAGGCAGGAATTTTTTCAATAAATTCCTGACTTATTTTCGATACAAATGGTGTAGGTTCACGTGTGTTGTAATTCTTAATAATGTGATAATCTGGAAATTTACGATACATTATTTATTACAATGATCGGAAGGTGAGTTAACCATATTTCCACTCCACCATTTGCCAAATTCTGTCCCCGATGTTAGTAGCATATACTATTAGTTTCCTAATCTTTACAGAATCATGCTACATAATATAAACCGACTTTTCGTATTTATGTCATTGGTTGAAGCAAGGAATTCATTTCTTAAGGGCGTAGTCCTGAAAACAGGAGAAACCACTACTTTTGTTCATTCACTATTTAGTAATTGGAATTAGATGTACAGATATAATGGCTGCAATATTGTTTTCTGAATTCTAAAATATTTGAAGAGAAAAATTAGTTGAAAATTCGATTACGGGGATTTGCAGTCATAATATTGTGATATTTCAGAAGACTAAAAATAAATTCAAGAAGACTCTACCTTGACGTTAATTTACTTATAACAACAATGCAGAAGACAATAGGCACACCCATGAGAATGTACTTATGTTTCGTGTAACGCGTCACCAGCACCAAATAACCGAAATTCATATTGAATCCTCCGTTCATAAACGATTCTGTTTCAAGAATTTAAAGCACCAAAAAAAATCAATTTTTTTTATATCCTTGTATTTACTAATCAAGTTAAATTTCCTATGAAGTTGTTGCTAACAGAATAACATTGAAGAATTTAACTGTATTAATTGATCTATAGGCATTTAATCTCACATTTATAACGAATTGTGCAACGAATTCAACTTTTTTTAAACGTATATATAAAAACAGACAAAAAGGAATTAATATTCACAAATTGTAACTTGAGCAACTAATTCCACATTTGATGTACGAAGAGTCCCTGATTTTAAAACGCAATGGATAGTATAACGTAATTTCGTACAAGATATTTCAGTAGCTCTCGTTTTCAATTGAAATCTTCTGATATTGTTCAAAGAATATATTTATGGGCATAATTTACACCTCAGTTTTGTGAATAGCAATACCCCAAAGTCTTCTTTCCCATATCTCTCTTTGGGCCTAACGAAATTAACGATCATTTCTAATTTTCTCAATTAATGTGTCGTAAATATGATCATAAAGGCTTATTTTTAAATTCGCAATAGAGAGGATTATATATACTAATAGACGCCTAAAAATTATTGGAATAAAAAAGTAATATATAAAGCAAAAGTGACAGAACTATAGTTAGATATGTTCACATGAAGACATTGTATTAAAGATCCTCCGATCTAGTTCAAGAAAAAATTGCAAATGCGATAAGAAAATAGAGTGAAAGACAGCGATGCTGTCAGATGTATAGGATAAGATGGCCGATTAGGATCCGACGAAAGACTATCGTATTGTTAAGGTGGAAAATTTGCCTTGACTAAGCCTAAATGAACAATAAATTTTTCGAATCCTAATCACTATTAAAGTTAAAATTTTATACTGTTTTATAATTTGATTATATGGAAAACGCTACATGTATTTTCTAGGTTGCAGCTGAAATCCATGGATAGCCAAATAATAAGCGTGATATTCAGCACTACAAAAACATTAATGAGAAAAACAAAACATCATTATTATTATCTGAATAACTAGCTGTTTCAAATTACATGCATTTAGAAGATGATTAAGTAAATATCAATGAAATCTTAACAAGATTATTTCGATTACCTTCAATAACTTTATGGAACTAAAACGACACTGCAGTTATGCTATCAGAAACAACAAATATAGACAAAGTCTAGCACTGCTTAGTTTTTGCAAAATTATGACTATATGGTCTTATTCTGTATGTTTTGGTTTTAATTTTGAAACTTGATTCAAAGTTTAAGTCTTAGAATTTTAATGAAAAGCAGATTTTAGAGTTGTAATAAGACGTCAATTTAATCATCACTTCGATTTTTCTTTTATGTTCTAGAAATACATATGCAGAAAAATTATGGTTCACTGCAAATACCTCATAAAGATAGTTAAAGAAGTTTAATATTTATTTGTTTTAACCCTTATAAAATAGTTGGTGTTTTTATCATCTTCAAAAGCTTTTGTCATCGTCCATTAAAATCCTTGTATAGATATTCTGTAGAGAATATTAAACTCTGCCTCATACAGAACTTTAAAATATGTATTAGGAACATTACAAAATAGCATTCAAAAACGAGATTATCTGTATACACAGATAATTTTTCCAGTTGGATTCGCTATAATGATATAATAGTGTATAGTGAATACTGATGTAATGAATATAAAGTATGAGAACATCGTCAAATACTATTAAGAAAATCACTGCTTTATTTACAAGCTTAGGAGTTTGCATGACTCAATGAAAGAGAGCTGTTGACTCATCTTCATCCTTAGTTCTTCCAAGCGTTGTTCAAAAAGGAGAATCATGTCGTCAGAACAAAGCAAACCTAAAATAAAGCTATCTTCAATTTAGTTGTGAATTCCCTACTCTACTAATTTACGTAAATATAAGTAATTTGTTTCTACATGCATAATGATGCATCTGCTTGTCACTTCAGCGTTAGTATTTGCACTAAATTGCTATATACTGTGCAAACATACTTCAGCAAAATAAGTATAAGTGTAATTTTACCACGCATTTCCCATATCTTAAATCGATCTCTTTGAAAAATTCGGAACTTATTTAATCAATTACATTTACACCACCTTAAATGTTCGATTAATATTAGTCATTTATTTCGTATACCGATTAAATTAACAGTTCAGATCTATTCTTTAAGCTGTTTCATCGTTAGAATCCAGATTCAAAACATGCCTTTTCTACTCCAAAGAGTTACTTTTCTTGCATAGTTTAACTGCTTCCCCTATTTATATCCAAAAATAGAATGCCTAACTAAAATTTTCAAAGCATGCACTTTTTCTTATTCGACATGTTGCCTCATTAAAAAGTAGATGTTGGAAAAATAGTAATTTATTTCCTGAGATGTAGAACAAAAACATGAATGACATCTTATTATTCCTGAGAACTAATTAATGTTCAGCCCATTGACTCGTTTGGAAAGCATTGCTTGAAAAGATATATAGATGCATATTTATTCATTTGTTTCCAAACTATCGAATTAATATGCGCAAAATAGCAGGTGCTTGGACAGAATATTTTGAAGAAAATGGATACAACACTGTAAACTGTAATTCTATTATCTAATTAAAAAATTATTTTTTCGTAGTATTCATTTATTTACTACTTTCTGACATAAATACACCTATAATAGCCATTTATAGCCAAGTTTTAGAAGTAATCTACCATCACTGAAAGACCCACAATAAAAAAGTTACTAAATCAAGATATTCCCTTATTTCGGTAAGGAATTTATAGGAAGCAGTGATAAAGTAATTTACTAATTAACTAACTATCAATACTTCTTTTTCCTAGCGGTCGCCAACTGCCAACCCTACCAATTGCGAGGCTACGTTTGCCAGCTGATGGTCGAGTTGAAATGCGACCAAGCGCCAAATTAGCACTTGAGCAGACTAGCAAATATAAAAAAATCACACAAAGTGTACACTTGTACATGATGATGACCCTGAAATGAAAGTCTAATACGTGATTTAACAAATTAAATTGGTTCTATAAAAATATAGAGAAGATGTATTGACCACTCTTAGTTCATCAAAAGTAGTAATAGCACATTAAAAAACATCGTTATACAGTAATGGTAGACATCCACATAATAATAACGATGATAATCTCTAACGTTTTATTAAACAATCATTGATAAGAATCTTCTCTATTTTAAAACAATTAAATATTTGTAACTTTCCTAATAATTTAAACTAAAAATTTTTATCGATAATCAAGTCTTTCTATGCAATTCAGGCAAAAAAGTTTTTGGGCGATATTTTTTCATAAGCATTATTTTTTCTTTGAATATTTTCTATATTAAACTGCACTTACTTCTTTTATTTAAGAAAAGTTTTAGAGAGTAGTACGTGAAGAAAGTCTCTCTAACATTTAAAAATTTCCTACCCTTGGAAACCAATGTACTAGCCGAGCAGTTCAGGGCAGTTACTATTGCCTTACTTATTATATATTCTTATTAGTGGGACTATTTCCACCATAAATCATCTGCCATCTATACGAAATTGAATCAGTATCACCTTGAGAAAAAAATCGTAATATCCAGGAATAAAATCATGCTAACTTAGTAGGAATGTATGTTTCACCCGTGAAAAAACCTGCGTGGAGTTATCTTCTTCATAGAAGTTTAATTCCCGTCCTTCCCATAAACAACAGGAAGTAAAAGAATGGGACACTATGGCAGAAGTCATAGTACGATAGCTAAAGGATGAAATACTTCTTGTAGATATGTAAAGAAGAAAGTCACCTCAATCATTTTAAAAATTGGATTGAGAAAAAAATTTGAACTTTCATAATATCCATCATGACGTTATAGAATATGGAGACTTGTTGAGTAACCGGAGGAGATATTTTAAATAATTAAAAGCTATGACTTGACTAGAGGGCTTAGCCTAAGTTCAAAAGTAGTTTATCGAAATCTTTTAAAAAAATGTTTTGCCAGAGACGCAATTCCTGATGCATAATTACTATCACGATTTCTAAAGTGATAAAATTACTTAGCAAGCTTAAATATAATTATCTTAAAAAATATTTGTTTTATTCAAGAATAATAGATATAAAAAAGAGATTCATGGTTTTCTACAAAGATAAAAAAGTACTCGTTTACTAAATTTTTAGTGCCTCAGTGCTTCCTTAATATCTGTAGGATAAACTTGAACAAAAGAACACCAAAACATTTCTTTCTTAGCTGTAACTACTAACATGTAAAATGTTCATGCAGAGAAAGAAATTATGATTGAAGAAATATGGATATTTTTAAATTAAATGTCATCACTGTTTACTGTTTAATTTATATTTTTTATATTCAGAAGTAATATATGAATAGATAAAGTCATTTTATTGATATTTTTCCTAGTTAACTAAAATGAACAAAAATTTAGGCATTAAGGTATGAAATCGTCCGCATAATACATATTAATCAAAATATGAACTAAAGGGATAATTCTCCTAATACTATTCTAATAAGAGAGAAACTTGTATAAATTAATAGTAAATGATTGGTTTATTAGAAAAATTAAAATTAAAATTATTTAGTTTCTTAAGGAATATTACAAGAGATTTGCATTTGTTAGATATATGAAGTAGAATTTAACGAGATAAAATTATAATTATAAAACCATGCTTATATACATATTTTACTACTGCAAGTAAATGCTTTCAATTTATAATTAACCAAGGTAAGGACTACTCAGTAAGAACTAGCATGTAATGAGCAGCACTAACAGGTTCTACTTATGAAGAATGTTAGCTGGATATGTCAAATCAAGAAATTCCAGAAACCAACTGTATAGCAACATTATATATTTTATTCCAGGAAATTTATTTCAAATCAATAAATCGGTCATAAAATCAGGCCCAATAAAGGTAATTTTTGATTTATAAACAATTTACAGGTGACTCATATCGTATCAGCAATTTTATAGCATCTAAGTAGATATGCATAATATGTAAATCTTTAATAATTTATGACCAGAACTTTGAAACTCTTAACTTTAGGCCGGTATCCACCGTTATTTAAAGAATAACTGGAAAATAGTGTCAAAGTAATGTAGTACTTACATGTGAGAATATGCGAGATTTACTGCTTACTGAAGAACTAACATTGAAGAATATTAGTGGTTTATTTGAAATATAAATGGCTGTGGTAAAAAAGAAAATGATTTGAACCTATAGGTTGATTATTTGTATAATTATGATAACACAGTTTTAAAGAGGATTTCATGTTTTTCATGTGCTGCTTTCTTACATTAGCGTTTTTAGCGAAAATAGATTCGGAGTATATACAGTAATCGTCTTAATGACTTATATAAAACATTTAAAAAAAAATTAAAGTATATTTCTATTGTTTGAAATACTGCCCAAATTGTCAATGTTTTAATTTACGTATCTGCCATTCTTCAGAATTGTTGACATAAAGAAAACAACAATTGAAATTATAATTACATTAGCAACTATAACTCATTATTCTCTAAGGTAGCTTTATAGGAACATTCCACCACAAACTTATTTCACATGTACTGAGTTCTTTCTTACAAAGGTTCTGTGCAATGGCAAAACTCGTTTGAAAATTGTTAGCATAAACCAATATTCTTGGTCGATATGTTCCTAGCATTTGAATGGAGCAAGGATTATCTGAATTGTCAGTTCATAGCGAGTGCTGAACACTTTCAGAAAAGCCACAGTAAATAGTAAGCTCAGGTTGTATTACATATATTGCGTGTAATTAATCATTTTGATGGATTTTATGTTCATGCGAATACTTTATATAAATCTAATAATTTCAAGAGTAGAAAACAAACTAGTTGATGTGTCCTAGTACTGAATGTATTTAGACTTATAGAGGACCATAGGTATCTGATGGTTTTATATAAAATATACTTAGTAAATTAGCTGTTTGCAAAAATGAGGAGGCTTATAAAAACATAAAAAGTAGAGAATGAAACTTAGAGTTATTCTACAGCAATATGAATGACAGTATTAATGAACTTTTCTACGGTACTCCCTATATTTATATTTGATTTTCACCTGCTTACCCAATACCCAAATAAATTATACACACCTTCCTATTTAGTTCATTAATAGCTCAGATAAGATACAACACTTGCTCTCGACAGAAACTGAACTTAGACTAGCAGTGGCTACTAGTGTTTTGAAGTCGTACAAAACAATTTTAAACAACAATTGCTGCAGTGAATGAATGCTCAGAGGAGACGTTAATTTAAATGATGCGAATAATAGACAATTATAATTAAAACGAACCCTTTCTGTTCGTCTAATTTTAGGTTGGAACTAAACACTAAATTAAGTAAATGGATCATTTGGTATTGTTAATGCCACAAAATTGATTCACCTAGTTGCTCGCATAAAAGCAGCATATTTGTAAGCTTTTAAGTCGTTGCTTATAGGTGCAAACTATTTTGCCCGTTTCAGTGAAGATTTCTCTAGTTACTGCTTACTTTGTGAAGTCAGGTAGCTTACCTGCACCAATATTTTAAACAACTATTTCACTGTACACTAAAGTATTCGTTCAGGGGTACATTTAGTGACTTAATTTCAACCTTTCGCGAAAATGATATTTGACGGAATTTTCGCCACTTTACTCACCTCCTTTCAATTGTATTAAAGCACTAGACTGCTACTTTTTAAAACTCCTGTCAACAAAATCTGATTCTCAAAGTCTCACCACATTCTTAAATAACTCTAATTCCACCTGCGAAAAAATATTATGACACCATTTTTAGGCGTCAAGCATCTCATTCACCTGCAGAGATTGCGAAACTGTTAAAACCTTTAACCAATATACGTAGTAACAATCATAGTGCAGTAACATTTGATTCTTATAAATTAAATTTAGGCGTAATTGCTTACAAGAATAACTACTTTAGGGTGAGGATCTTATTGAGTATCATAATGTAAATGATATATAAAATGTCAACTGAATTAAAACCATCCACCTAGAACCACTTCCTAAGAACAACAACATCACAATGAATAGCTGTTATGAAAACAGCATAATGTAATGTACATTCAAGAATAAACCATGAGAAAAGATCTAAGCTAAGAAGAAAGTTACAACGGAAGATCAACCCCACTATATTCCATTTCATGTCTCGATGGATAATATACGTGAAATCCGAACGAGCTTAATGAGAATGAACCTGGATTGCTAACAATAGTATCTGAAACATATTGCCTATAAAGCTTTAATTTCTTGTAGAAAGAAAAGCTACAGAGAAAATATACATTACAAGCTAACGTACCAACATGAGTCTGAACATAATGTTCATACTTATCCGCTACAACTAAGACATCTGGAAGCGGATGCAAGGATAATACGTGATCCCAGTCCCATAATACGGGAGCAACATGGGCAGGTAGCGGAGAGAGATGGGCCAAAAATTGCATAAGCTATATCACCGCAAGAAAGATTTACTGTGTATTTTAAGCTATTTATAGTAATAGTAACTACGTATATTCCTAAACTCTTATAAAACAATATTTTATTAAAATGATAAGGAATAAATGCAGGATAATCCGAACCTGACTCAAAATTGATCTCGTGAAACACCTCGAAATCATATCTGGTGCAATTCCATTTACGGAATGTCTGAAATAGTTAGAAATTTTTTAGAATTGTATTTCTAAAGGATACGTAAACGTGGATGGAAAGTGGCACTATTTTGCTAAATAAATAATTAGTTCACGCCAAACTTGTAAAATTATTGATAAATATTGATCAAACACCAAGAATAAGGTGTTGAGCATGTGTCGTGAAATTAATGATAACAAACACCTGCGATCAACACTGAACAGGTGAACTGAAAATTTTATGATGGTAATTCCCGTTTGACATTTGTGTTAATCTATGCTGCAATACGTTGGAAATACGAATGGTTTTAAAAAATTGGAGTTTATAAATAAGTATAATATAATCAATATAGTTTTTAAATTATAGTATTTATAAGTATGTAAAAGTTAAAATGTTACAATTTCGACATATATAGAAATATGGAGTAAACTATTAGGTAACGGAAAATGTCTGTGCGGATTTTGTGTGCCATAAGACATAAACAAACTCTAACTAGGTGTGTACTCCTTTTCTGTGGCTTTTAACCACTTTAAAATGCCATTCGGCCTTCCTAAAATTCGGATTTATTCGTCTTAGAAATTTAAACTCTGTGCAAAGGCCGAACGTAAGATATGTGTGGTATCTGACCGTAATGCACATAAACGGTTTACAAGATTTGCTTCTGGCAACGAATCACTTGCAGCTGAACCACGTTCAGGGAGATCCTTCACTACTGTTGAAGAATTGCAAATGGCCGTGGATACCAATTCAGAGGTAGCAAGTCAAGAACTCGCTCAAACGTTTAACGTGAGTAATTAAATAATTTGTTCTCATATGTATCAATTTTGAAAATCATGAAAGCTAGGAAAATGGATCCCACACAGCCTGTTAGATGACAAGAAGCTTCAAAGGTTATCAATCTGTTCTTTACTTCTTTCACGACATTCGAACGAACCGTGCTTGGATTTCTTGTTCATTTGTAGTAGGAAATGAATCTCTTACTATAACAAGAAGCGAATTTAGCACTGGTTGTCACCAAATGGCTCAGTGCGGCGGACTTCAAAGGTACCAATTCACCACCAGAAGACTATGCTTTGTGTGCGGTGGACTATTGTCACTACAAATTTGTGGCTACCGACCAAGCAATTACGACCGTCTATTGTGCGCAACTNTACTTAAGAAGCAGCCAGGACTAATTAGTCGAAGAAAAGTACTCTTCCTGCAGAACAGCACAAGATCTCAAAACTGCAATTTACCCGTCAGAAAATTTCTGCCTTGGAATGAGAGATACTGTCTTATCCTCCATATTCCTCCGACATCTCTCCAAGCGATTATCACTTTTTCTTGGCACTGGACAATCACATTGAGGTAGACAGTTTCACAACAAAGCAGAGGTTGATACAGAGGCTGGTAGGTTTTTTGCTTCTAAGGACAGAAGATTTTACAGAAGTGGAATTTACAAACATTTATCTCCTCGGGAAGGGTTATAAGTTATGAAGGTACTTATTTTAATGAATAAAGTATTTTTTAAAGATTTCTACAGTTATTTAATTTTTAGTGTAAAGCCGCACGAACACTTTTGTTTACCTAATATTAATATTAACCATTTAATAGAGATATTAATCGAAATGTAAATAATCATAATATTCATTTAAAAAAGGTAAAGTATAACTGTTTAATAATAATTAGGTACTTAAGTGTCATGACTCACTATTATACTTTCAACTTAACCTTTAAAAATCTTAACTTCTGCATTAAATGTGGAAAAGTTACAAACCTGCACATCTTTTCAATAAGATCATCTCTTAATACAACAATCTCCTGACTAGCGTATTGTATACGCACAGGATTGGTGACAAACGTACAATTTGGGATTGCCTCTAAAGCTTTAAATAGGTTCGCCGGCAGATGAGGTCGAGGCAAGATCTAATCAATAATTTTATGGGCATTATATATTTTAAGGCCATATGGACAATAAAATATTGAGAAAGGTTGACTTAGATATTCTTAGCAAGGCGAAGATATAAGATGAGCAGAATAGATTGAAAGAGCAATTTATAATCAACAAAACTAACCATATTTAACGATGGATCATCAGGTCCTGGCACAAAAACGAAGTGCGTAGACGAGAAACTAGACTTGAATTCACTCAATGAATTGGCTAGTCTAAAAAGCCCATGCTATTATGCTAATGTATATAAAGAAATTACTAGGATAAATGAAGTGCATACCTATCTTACAAACCTGCGAAATCCAACTTCCATTAACTGCATAGTTTCAGGTTGTCTAGGACGAGAACAGAAATTTCCGCAAAATACAAAGGCAATAGGAACTGGTGGACTAATTGAGAAGCCAGAAAACAGATGGTACAATGCTTGTAGCACCTGTATGACTTCATTATAAGTGGAGTTTTTATTGTACTTTTTATTATTACTCAAAATATGGAGAAAGTGTGTAAGTAAGACAGAATCCTAGAAAATTAGATCAATATATTTTCAACAAGAAATAATTATATTACTTTTGGTGAATCGAGGTGAACATCCGATAGGAAAACAATCGAAGCATCCGGACCATTACGTTCAGCTGCACATAACTTCTCATTACATCGGAATGCTACCTGAATTAAGCACTTAGATAATTGGTATGATTACAATCAATATTAACGAGAGAATGAATCCTAAGAATAGCATAGAATTGTCTTGTAGTGTAAGTTCAATGTTCTTTTACTTATTTTCGAACGTTTTAGTAAAATATTATCAAAATCTATGCCAATTACTAATAATAATAAAATATCTAACCGTATCATCTCCTCCAAACCAATTCACATTACCAAAAGCTATTCTCGTCTCATCAGCCGTCTCTGCTGGAACAGCTGTCATTCCAGCAACGGTAAATAATGAAGCATCATACGATCCCTAAAATACACTGCAAAATATAGTATATGAAACTTATAGAAGCATTCAAGAATAAAAAATTAGGATATTATGTGGTGACAAATTTTGATTTTAAGTAGTGTGCAGTAAAATGGAATAATAAAAACACATTGTACCTCAAAAATTATAATACTGCCTTCTGTAAACATAAATGAGTAGAATTTTGTATCAGCAGTAAATTCAATTTTCATTGAGCCAGTCAAATCTTCCATATGATAGCAGTCAGCCTAAAAACCAAACTGTCTCAACTGTTTTAGACTGGATACTACATTATTAATAATGTTACTGGGCTTATTTTAATTATTTTTAGAAGACAAAAGATGAGACAATATATAACGTTATGTCATAAACAAAATAGACAGTACTGTTAACTTGGCGTTAATCGAAACTGATTTGATATAGCTACAATAAATCTGATAAAAATACGTAAATAGAGATTAACTCACTTCTTGTTGGGTTAGCATTGCGAGAACTACAATTTCATCTAGTTTTTTTGAGCTTCCAAGTAAAGCTTCTATTGTTGAAAATCTGAATGCTTCCAGCTGCTTACAACGATGTGCTCTCTTAAAAAAACAATGAAAACTCTAATAGATACAAAACGTAATTTACAAAAGCATAAGGAAATAAGTACTCCAATACAGGAGGTAAATAACATTATATTAAATGTACTAGATACCATATATATACTTCAATCAATTAAATAAATTCACATTGAAACTTATTTACCTGAGCAACTAATTGAAATCTATGCCTAAGTGCTACAGTTGCTTTTCTTACATTAGCACTGAGTTTAGGAAGTTCTTTTACTGGTAACATTTTCTTAAATTCTGGATCAAATGCAAATTTACGAATTGAGAAGGCATCAAATACGTTAAAAAACGATGAACTGAAATTATTCTACTCTAAGTGTCAACATAGGTAGAATATTAGTAAATCAGTCAACTACTATAATAGCATGAATTTCTAACTTAGTACAATCTTAAAAATGTGCAACTTACTCCTGCTTTGATCCCCTACTGGAAATTTGGGTGAATACTTCTCGTATGGCATCCAGGCTAACAACAGAACTATTAACTGTAAATAAAATTTGTAGGAAATAATGGACTTATGCACATTCTATACTATAAATAAGTAATATATGATCTTTAAAAAACTACGAGATTGTTTCCTGAGAGTTTCAATTATCTTATTTAACCATTTTTTCCGCTTCTCTTTATCAAATTTGCAAACAGCTTCAACGCAATAGTCCAGTACATCTCTAAAACGATACAGATAAACCTGCCTAGTTTTAAATTCATTTTGTAACAGGAGTTAAACTTGCTTTTTGGGAGTAAATGCATTTACTGTAAATGCCGATTGAACTTCTCGCCTAACTCGGTTCCGGTCAATCTCTTCCATGGTACTTCCCCAGCTATCTTTTTTACACCTAATAATATAAAATTATGCGAAAAAAATCTTGAATATGGTGGCCAAATAATACTTAGCATTGATTTACCTAGCAATAGCAACAACAGCAAAGTTTTAAAACTTTATTTTATCAGCACAATAATCATATGCAGTAAACAAAATAATATGTGGGAAAACATAAATTACAAGAGATGGGATAATGTCAAGTTTCAACAAAAATTAAGTAAACAGAAATAATTAATCAAATGGGTCTATATGAAATCAATTAAATAAAAACAAGGTATATGACCAAAGTTAGATATCAAAAATTAATTATTGTGGAGGTGCACCACCACGATACGGCATGGGTGTTCTCCTTATCGGTCCTCCAATAGGAGGCATCCCCATCGGACCCATAGGTACAAATGGAGGTATCTAAACGTTTCAAATATTATAATAAAATACGAAAAAAATTGTCTTAGTGTAAACATAAACCTCTTACCGCTCCTGGAAATCCAAATGGCATAGGTCGCATTCCATGCATAGGTGGACCCATGAGAGGCGGACGACCACCCATCATTGGCATTGTAGGGGGTGGTCCTGCTTTGCCAGGTGGCTTCCCACCCGCAAATGCCTTCGCAGTGGCATCGACTAATTTTTGAGCTTGATCTTCCATCCATTTCTACAATAGCAGCATATATGTCAAATCATGATAATCAGTATTAGAATTCATCATGTGTAAAATAATATGAATACTTCAAGAAAAATTGGTAAATTATTGCTCTAACCTGATAGAACATTCTAACATTTTCCTTATGCTTACGTCCACCATTGTGGGTTTTCCGTACAGATGGAGAATCATGGGTGAGGAACGTATCACAATAATCGCAGTAGTACTTTGGCATGTTTCTATTCTTAACAAGAGCAATACTTAGTATTCGAAAAAAGTCTAAAAACTATTAAAATTCCACAAATTAAGAGGAACCAAATGATAATGTACTTGGTTCATAGCAATATAACACAGAAGATACTGAATCAGTACATGTATTTCATACAAAATTTTAATTAAAAATTAAAATATTTTCCAAAATATTAAATGCATCTGCATCCGGATTTGATATATATACATAAGTAATGAAAAACATTTAGGAGATGATACAAGTACAACCATCTATAAACATCTTTAGAAAAGAAAAAATCAATGGCAGCCATGAAGCCCGTAGAATTAAGAGAATTTAAGTTATATAAGATAAGTCTTTTCTTATTTACAAATTATAACTAATTGAGGAAAATCATAACTATATTTAAAATGTTTTTATCAAACAATAAGAAAAAGTACACGCATTTAACATAGACAGTAAATCACCTGAAGCTTCAATATGCTAGAACTTTGTTATTAAAACCATAATTCCAGATAAAATCAATAATCTAGAACTTTCGGCAACCAATTCGGGACGGGATAACCGTTCTTGATGAGGAACTTATGAAGTGCAGTGTTGTCCGCCATGAAAATCTTATTTAATCGCACAGATAAGTCGAGTGACATTGGCGGGTATATACGACCCTTACTACGACCCAAGCACTTAGTCTTATTACGGATTACCTAAATCAAAACAATAGAGAATATATATATATGTATATGTATGAAATCCTGAAACACAAATTACCTCGCAGTAAAAACGTTTCAATGGGTTAAAACGTATAACACTACTATAATCGAAGTATGGCAACCCGAGTTGTTCCGTGAGATCAGTTAGTACCTAAATGACTAAAATTTTTAATAACGATTACCGTATGAATTAAAATCTGAATATTCCATGCCAATCTTCTTTTTTTATCCACGCTATTTATTATTATTTTAAAAATATTTCTTTCGCAAAGCTTCCAACCTGTATAGGTTCCTCTCTTAATCGTTCTCCATCAATTAAAATCAATTGAGTAGCTGGAAATAATTCCAACCAACGATCTAGATGGTGTGTATATCTAAAATATAGCAGAATCGATTCAATTAATTTTAGTGAAAAATACATTTTGATAATGTATTGTTATAACTAGATTTCAAATGTACCAAAATAAAGATTATAATATGACAAGAGAATGTCAATTGAATGACTAAACATACCGTCCTCCAGAAATGCACCTTTGCCGAATTTTCTTTACGGCATTAGACTGTCCATCTAAAATACCTTCTAAGCTACCAGCAGATATTGCATTTAAATCGTTATGAGCCAATAAGTGCTAAAATGTAAAGCATTACTTGGCGAATAAACTATATGGCACTACATTTTCTGTCATTATAATTGGTTTACATCATTAAATTACTCAGTCAGAGAAATAATACAGACAACTGACCTAAACGAAACTATTTTTAATTATACAAGCTTAATCAAATGAAGTAATTTTCCCGGTTTTAGTTTGATATAGTATAAAACTTTATTCATGATTTAATTCAAAGTTGTCTTTTAAAAATCATACACCAATCGTTTCTATATAAAATTTATCCAAAAATATTAAATATC
This sequence comes from Heterorhabditis indica, assembly GCA_020740425.3. Lineage (NCBI taxonomy): Eukaryota > Metazoa > Nematoda > Chromadorea > Rhabditida > Heterorhabditidae > Heterorhabditis > Heterorhabditis indica. The sequence goes on along the minus strand of JAJAVP010000143.1, from coordinate 211,866 downwards.
ACGAGTTTTCACTTACCATGCAACTTATTTAGAATTAAAACCAATATTCACCTGATACCACGAATACGCTCTTTTTGCCGGATCATACAATATGACAATTATCTTTGCGTCCGGAATAAGGGTAGCTACTTGTCTAGCAGAATCCCAATTATCAAAATATGTAGCACTTTTCTCAAATACCACTCGAGATGGCTTGAACTTGTTAGTGTACCTTATAAACAGGTGGAAATAGTTTAATATATTTGGCCAATACTTTATAAGATTTTCACATTTTTAGAACAGGTTAAACTAAAGAACTTGCAGAATACTAAAGAAAATAATACATGCCCACCACTCAATCCCTTCATGGTAATTTGTTCCACCGAAAAATTGAAGTTCTTCCCATGATCCCAAAATAGGTCGATTTGTGGAAGTATTTGGATGCAAAGATAGAAATGAAGCAAGCGCTGTTGAACCTTTAAAATATAGTACAAGAATAAGCTGATAAAATCCTTTAAATTTATAATTATTAGTAAACTCTAACTGTATAGACAAATATACAAGTCATGTGATAAACCTGTTTTTTGGGGTCCTACGATTAGAACATTTGGTAATGTAATATTCGAACAGTTTAATGAAGGCGGCAGAATGGCACGATGACGATTATCCAAGCATGGGTTCTGAAGTAAATGCTTAACTATAAAATATACGTGCTTTATACACAAATGTATCTTTTAATATGGTATAGAGGACTTCCAAAACAATGTTAAAAGCTATTAGAAGCTGTAGAAAATATGAAATGGTAACTTGCATTCCATACTGGAATCTTATCTTGTGGAAAATAGTTGAAATATAAAGCGGCTGATGAAAGAGGATCTTGCCACAACAATCGAATATTAGTCCAGCAACGAATGAAACGAAAAAGATTCTCGAAAGTATAAATGGCAAGACGATCATGGGCAAAGTTTTGCTGATGCGTCATGAATATTGAGATCTAAAACATGAAAAGTCGTTAGCAATAAAAAAAAACTGCAGTACAGTTCTCACGCATAAGAATAAACAATGAGTATTTTTAAAATATATAATCGACCAATTTAAAACGAAGAATAAGAAAAACTGTACTGGATTCAGAAGAACCGTAAAGAATAAGTCGCCACCCTGAATGAGATTTATTAATTTCGAGAATCCACCAGGGTAGTTATGAAAGAATTGGGTATGAGTATATAATCCGCATGTTTGTCTAGGAAGAACCTGAAAATGACAATTAATAAAGAGTGTAAAAAATAATCATTAAAATATTATTAATATAGTTCTAATACTTACTGATACTCCTTTATGAACGAAACCTTTCCTACTAAAAGCAGGTTTGAAATGCGGATACTCTTCAGTTGCTGTTACTTTGAGTTCCCAAACCTAAACTTTTAATTATAGGATGCCAACTTGTATTACATAGTAGGCATAATTTTTTTAAACTAATTAATTTACCTTTCGCCAAGCATCATACAATTCGCTGTGTACTGGATAAACTCCATCATGTTGAGGGGCAATTGCGTAGGGATATTTTATTGGTAGGTGCATATTCTACAAAACTAATAGAATATTCTATATAATATTAATTCCCCCTAGAATGTTAACTTTAAAACTAACTTGTGCAAACATCCTATTTTGAGTCATAGTTGCCTCCATATATGTGTAATTATGTTCATGTGCATGATTATGGCGCCACATATGGGGAAACCAGATAAAGTTATAAGCAAATTCTAGATTAATATTTAGAATTTATGAAATGATTGAAATCGCAATTATACATAGAGCTAGATCTCTCTTATTTACCGACTAAGAGCTCGTCTCCTTTATCCTCATTATCGTCACCATTACGAAAGTAACTTCCAGAAAAACCTAGCATATAGGTAAAATTAGAAATATGTTTCCGAAGATCATTCTGACTCGTAAGAAGAGCTCTTAAAGTACAAATATAGTTTTATTACCCGTACTGCTCCAGGAAAAATTTAAACGTCACATAAACCTTAGATTTTCAAATAAAGTAGTACCTGACATCGGCCTCAACCATTCTTGTACCACGCGCACCAACAAATATATCATCTATATCAACTTGAATATATCTTTCCTGACCCCATCCTATAGCACCACCCGAGACAAACCACAAAACGTCCAGAAATGTCATCTTAACAATAAACTTATTATTTAATTTATACTGATCTTCCTTATCTAATAGATTAATCCTAGTCAGATACAAGTAATTCTTCACTTTAACTGTCCAATCTGTCAAATTATGCCCAAATAGCACTCTATTAACTCCATCTATTTCTCCTGAATCTCTTAAGACGGCAGCACGGGATCTACCAAATGAGTCGCACGCAGACAAAAGCTACAATAAATTATTGTAAATAATAACGACAATTATTATTATTTAAAAAATATGACACAGTAACTGAATCATATTCCATTAGCCAATAATTACCTAATCAGAAAAAGAAACTTGAAAACATTCACTCACTGTCTCATACTTGTCGTTCTTTTCAAAAAGAACCCATTCTTTCAAATGAATGTTAGTCCGCTCCATTCCAATTCGAGAAATTTTATGGATATGCGATGTTTCAATTTTAAGGGAAATTACTTGTTGATTTTGCCAAATATGCAAACTAGAGCCTTTAATTTTTGCTCTTTGATAAGAGCCATCCTGTCGACTATATAAAAACGATATAATAGGTACTTGGTAATCTATACAATATTTATCTATCAATTGACGATTCCATTTTGGCATATTCAAGTACTTATAATAGTTTTCAATGATGATAAATGAAAAGCGTCCTTTTATTGTAGTAGTAAGAAGAGGAAGATTCTTCGAAAATGTCTCCGATTTGTATGGGAACTTTACTGCACTAAGAAACTGTAATATAAGCTTCCCATGACGAGAATATGCACTTTCAATAAGAACAAGCGCTCGTTTTTCTGTTAGATTGGAGGAAATTGGAACATAACTAGAATCTATTCCAGATGACAAATTACGTGGACATTGGTAATATGGTAACCTCTGTGGTGGAAATCGATTTACGGCTACGTCAGCTTTGAATGATACCTGGTATATAATTAACAGCATTAGGCCTAGACACGTGGCCAATACCATCTTGAAATATTTTATAACTCGACGACTGAGATAAGGTAACATTTTGACCAGGTAATATTGAAAACGTAGACTTGTTAAGAACCATAGTACATAGTGTATATGACACGGTAACCAGAAATAAGTAGAGGAGATCCTGTAACTATAACATTCCAAATTATTAAATAAATAATTTAATAATAAAAGACATTATCCAACACCATAAAATTTAACCAAAATAAGCATAGATTTTGCAAAGTATATTTTATCATATTTTTCATGGCTAAATCTCCATACTTCAGAATTATTTTGAGAGCATTATTGCAATCTAACTAGTGTTACTTGCTGTATCCTAATTTCAAAACATGAACATTCCCTTTTATTGCTTACTTTCTATCAATGATAAACTTCTATGATATTGTTAAGCTAACAATAAGAATATTTGTCCATCAAGTAATTATGGAGATAATTCTAGAAAAATAACAGGTATACACTTTTTGCTACAATTATTATAAAACAGTATATATTCTTTTTCTAAAAAGTCAGTGGTTTATAGTCAAATGTATTATTTGGAGATTTCACCGAATTAAAATATCTAGATTTTAAACCAGCGACAATCCATAAGATTTTGATGGCTTTGTTCATTTAAAAGTATCACTATAAATAGAGCGCGGACGTGGCTACACTGAATAGGCATGAACTATACTAGATGCTGTTTAACACGAGTTAGTATATTTTGTAAAACTACTACTAGGTGATAAACCACTTTTTATGCATAGTTTCAGCTCCTTTGTCGTTTGAACATTTCCTATTAAAAATTGCGCAAAAATGATTGATGAAAACCCTCACTTAGTAAAAATATTGCTTCAGCATATTCTTCCATCAAAGCAAAAATATTAATCTAAGAACTCTTTTGGAAGGAAAGGGAGTTTTACTCTTCATCAGTTCTGCAGTACATAACGTTAACATGAAGGGAAGAGCGTTGGTAATATATCCTATACAATGTACTATAGTCAACTCAGCTTATATTAAACATAATCTATGACATTTTAGATCATCTATGAATTTCCATATGCAATTGATAGAATGAAATACTGTTTTAATTGATGTTACTTCAAAATGTGACATCAGTATCTACGAAATACGTATAGCATCTGTCTTAAATTTGTTTAAACATCAGAATTGCTAATAAATCTATGCATAAAATAGTAACATCTCGTAGATAAAATAATATTTTAGACCCCGTATTTAGAGTTCGTAGGTTAGTTTTTCTTTTTTCCATTTACTGAATCTTGCACTAAATTTCTCATGCTCTACTGCTCTGTCCTAACCCTTATTCTCACTATTTTTTTTACCGACAATAAGTTTTGTAAACAAGATAATTTAAGTTTAGTAATACTACTCTCTAATTCACGAGTGCACCTCCGTCTTACTCGAAGTCTTGTGTCACTTTTAACTTCTACCCTTTTCTTTGTCTATCTGTTTAGCCACTTTTACTAAATATATGTATTCTTTCTGATTAATTTTATTTAACTTTATCCCTTGCCTAAGTACTATAATCATTGGGAAAGAATAAATAGACATCTAAATGCCGTACTGGCCAATTATAAATGAGCGGGAATCAGACGCGTCGCGGTTGATTGCGAGTTGTCTGAGAATTACCCGGATAGTGAAAATTGAATTTAGAGTTCGGAAATATTTTGAAAGTATTAAACTAAACCATAGAAAAAATATCTATAGATTATTTTTATTATTAAGAAATTGTAGTAACTGGGATCAGCTTGTTATTTTACGAGTAATAGATTTCAAAACTGCTCCAAACTCCTATCTATAGATCTCTTTGAACATCTTGGGTATACATTTTTATTTCTTGATCATATTTGTACAGTGGTTGTATTTCTTCTAATGCTACTATTTAGTAACTGATGTATTATTGGTATGGTTTAACAATTCTTGCAAACTTTTTTAAGACTTCACAAAATGGGTATGCTATACACGTTAGAACTGGATAATTTTAAATCATATAAAGGGAAACAAATTATTGGCCCATTCAAAAAATTTACAGCTATTATTGGACCAAACGGTTCAGGTAAATCAATTAATTGATGTACTAATTTGATTTATATCAATTTAACCCTTATCATATGTTTATTGCTACTTATAACATTTTTTCAGGAAAGTCAAATTTGATGGATGCTATCAGTTTTGTATTAGGAGAAAAAGCCACAAGTCTGCGTGTGAAAAAACTAGGGGTACATCGAAATATTTGTTTATTCCTCTTCGTTTTCTTATAATGATTTTTTTGTATTGTTTTCAGGATCTTATACATGGTGCTCCTGTGGGGAAACCTGTTGCTAATCGATGTTCTGTTACGATGAGCTATAAAGAAGATGATGGACGGATGAAGTCTTTTTCTCGTGGTGTCACCCATGCTGGTTCAGAGTTTAAAGTAGATGGCAAGGTATTAGCACTCGGAATATATTATTTTTGTATTTTATTCTTATATCAAAAGAGAATGCGGTTTAATCTTTTAGTTTTTACTTGTAAGTCTTATTGTATATAAATAATTATGTAGGTATGCATGTGTTGCGCGCTTTAATCATATGCTCTATTTTTCGAAGTCTTCATTGTCTTAAATTTATAATAGCATGCATTGAAATAATTCATTGCAGGTAGTAACTGTGCAACAATATAACCATGAAATGGAGTCTATACAAATCTTTATAAGGGCAAAGAACTTCTTAGTATATCAGGTACACTGACCATTAAACCTTTCAGTTTAAAATAACATTGTTCCATAAAGTCATGAAAGATTATTGTTTAGGGCGCTATTGAGTCTATTGCTATGAAAAATCCTAAGGAAAGAACTGCTCTTTTTGAGGAAATATCTCGGTTTGTCTATTATTTTCTTGAAGTCTTGGTTTTGTTCTCATTTGGTGGCTTTCATATCAATTAAACCTAGTTGAATTACTTTTACGCAACGTATTCAATTTTCTTCAAAAAATTAAGCCTTTTTTTTACACTAGTTTTATGCGTAGGTCGTGTGAAATGCAGCAAGAGTACGATCGGCTGAAAATAGAAATGCAAAGAGCGGAGGATGATGCTCAACAAAATATGAATAAAAGAAGGGGGATAGCGCAAGAGAAAAGAGAGGCTAAGATGGAGAGGGATGAAGCGGAAAAGTATCAACAAATGAAAGATGATCTAGTAAGTTAATATTTACGACATAAAAGAACAGTCAATGTATTCACGTCTAGTAAGGTAGACTTGAGGTTGTTCAAAACTTTTGGATAGGTCATATGAGAACTATTCTATGTCACTACTGCGTCAGATTAAGTGTATTTGTACCACATTAAAACAAGTCTTAACAAAGTCTATCAGAACTTGCATATACATATTAAGGAATATTTAAATTAATTTTTCCTTATGAATATTATACGCTAAGAGTATATTTTTAGGCAGCTAAACAAAGGTTTTTATACTTATTGGAATTATTTCACTGTGAACGTTTAGCAAAGGAAACACAAGGGGAACTTATTGAAAAAAGAAAGCAAGTCAATCAGTTGGAGGCTAAAAAGGTAATTCTTTTCAAATATATGGTCCTAATTGTTTGTTAGAGCTACTGTTCATTTTTCGATGTTATAGGAATTTATAAGAATGTTAAGTAAAATTTCATGGATTGGTCCTACTGTCGATTGTATTAACATTATTTAAGAATGAGTGCGATGAAAGTGTATCAACCCGTCAGAAGGCGTTGAAAAAATCGCAGAGAGACAGCCATAAATTGGAGAAAGAAGTTTCGGATAAAGTGATTTTTTATGTTGTTGATATTTTGTTTTTTTTTATTATCTTGAATTTTCTATTATTTATAATTTAATGCAGGATTTTTATTGGTGTGGTGTTCTTAAAAAAACTTGTAGGAGAAAGATATAGCGAAACAACGACCTCTTTTCGTGCAAGCCAAACAAGAAGTAATTCATGTGAAAGCCAAACTCGATACTGCTAATAAAACCCTAATTGCTGCACAAAAACAGGCGGAAAAAAATGATGAGCAGATAAAAGCTCTAGAGAAGAGTGCCAAGTGAGTTTAAAATGATCATAATTTCGTTTCAGTTATAGAGGTGTGATATTCAGAAACATTGCTACTTACTTGGAGATTATGTGAAATGTGTCTCTCTAATTTATAACCACCAAGGAACTAAAAATTATTAAGGCATTATGTATTCATTAATCTTATTTGCTTCTGGCATCAAAAAATTTCACTGTCATTAATTAATGAAGGGATATCATGCAATTTTAAAAAAGGTGATTTAAATTTATACGTTTTAGGGATCTGGAAAATAAAAAAATGCAATGTGAAGCTGAACTAGCATCCCAAAGTCAAGAAATGGAACTCAATTTAAGCGAAGAACAGGTTCGAATAATTATTAAATGAATGCTTAACTTTATAAATTCGTAAATCGATAAATATTATTGGAACAATATTCTATATTAGTAATATAAATTATTTCAGATAAATAACTATGTATCTTTAAAACGGGCAGCTGGTAAAAAGTCTGGTATTATCGATATGCAACTGAATTCCATGAGACAAGATCACGAGACTGATAAAAGGTTTTTATCCACTGATTTAATATGAAACAAAATGAGATATTTTTAATAGATTTCTACTGAACAATTGGATAAAGGTCCAAGTATTATGAGTAGATTTAGTAATTCACTAACAACTTATTTGATCTAAGATTACCTTAGGATCACAATTGAAGGATCGATGAAGTTTGCACACTTGTTAAAATAGATATTAATGTTTTTAGTGCTCTTCTACACGAAGAACGTCGCATGAAGACGTGGCAAGAAAAAATCAAATCAAAGGAACAGGAAATTGAGTTGTCTAAAAAACGGGTACGTATTACAATACTTTTAAACAGCTATTAAGTTATAGTTGTTTACCGTTTATTGGAAGTGACTCTTTATTTATTAAATTTTAGATTAATCAACTTGCTGATACTGCAGAACAACAGAAAAGCCTGTTACAAGATGAAAACACAAATCTCGTTCATTTAGAGAAACAAGTTAAAGAAAGCAAAGAGAAATTGGAAAAAGTATTGCTTTCTTAAATTATTAAGTCAAAATATACATTGTGTTACAACTATTCAGTTTTCAATTTGAGTTAAGGTAGTTTATAATTTTTTTTCGTTTTTCATGTGACATTCATTTTTATGTATCAAATGAGCTCAGTGAAGTTATGAAGCAATTGTCTGATGCATCTGGAGATACAGCGGAAGGTGAACGCGTTAGAAAGAGGAATGAAGCCATTGATAATCTTCGAAGAGTATTCCCTGATAAGTTATGAGCTTATTCCTTCACATTGAAATTTAACTACTTTTTTTAAAAAAATGAAGTGGTTGTGCATTCCGTTGAATATGTAGCTTTAAATGGTAAGTTGTTTAGGTCCATGGTCGTTTGGTTGATCTTTGTCAGCCAAGCCACAAACGGTTTCAATTAGCAGTTACGAAAGTTCTACAGAAGCATATGATGAGTATTGTTTGCGATACCGAGGAGACTGCTAGAGAAGCCATAATGTATCTTAAGGTAGGGTCTTGTACTTGCAGATATATTTTAAAAAAAAACTTCGAATAATTTTTTATTTATTTCAAGAAGATACATTAGAGGATTTATCTTTGAAATTCATTTTAAAAATATTAAATGCACAAAGACACATTGGAGGTAGCATAGTTTAATTTATTTTTCCTGGAATATATATATGGTTTTCTCAACTTGTAATGGAATTTCAATCGAGGTATTTTCTTTATATTCAGAGAAAAAATGTTTGCATACTTTTAGTATAAATGGCAAACTTTAAAATGTTCATATCTTATAATGATTTTAAGAGTAACTACTACATAACATTGAGGAACCATATTTGCATATTCTATTTACTAGTTCTCATTAATGCTGTAAATCCAATTAAATTCTTAAACGTTCACACTTTTATGGCAGCTTATTTTAATTTGGTGACATAAATATTTGTAAGAGATTGCATAAGACATTAGTATTATTCTAGGAACAACGGTATCCCCCAGAAACATTTCTTCCGACAACTGCATTGGATGTACATCCGATTAATGAAAAACTTAGAGAACTAAGTAACCCGAAAGGTGTTAAACTTGTCTATGATGTAATTCAGGTAAATTACCTGGATAGTATAATTACAAGAATCATTATAGGTGTTTAATACATACTTAATTTTATTATGTGATATAGTTTTAATTATGTGTCACTGTACGAAATTATGACGGCTATTGAGATGCTTGTTTTTTCATATATTATTTTGTAGTGTAATAATTCTGCTGCTAGAAAGTCTCTTCAATTTGCATGTGGAAATGCTCTTATTTGTGAAACAGCTGAGGATGCTCGGTTTCTAGCTTATGGAGGAGCTGGAGATAGGTCACTTCAATCCAAATATTCATATTTTTTTATAAACAATGAGGTTTTTAGGAGATAGTTCAATTTAGATATAAAGCTGTTGCTTTGGATGGAACGATGTTTCAACAAAGTGGAGTAATAGCTGGAGGCAGTGCTGAATTAAAACAGAGAGCAAAGAAGTGGGATGAAAATGCTCTAAGGTTTGCTAAATTAACTTTTCTTGTAAAATTCGAAGATTAATGTAGTTTTCAGAAAAAAGTTTAAAAAATCAATTCTCCAATCTATAAGGTAAATTTAGAAAACTTCGCGAACGACGTGCTCAACTGCAAGAGGAAAGCAATAATCTACATAGAACCAGGAGGAAGGAGTTAGATGTAGAAATGCAACGGCATGTTTTATTTTCAAAAAGACTAGTATTTGTGTTAAATGTGCTGCGTTTTGGCTCCAAATTTTCTTATTTTTTTAAAAAATATTTGTTGTACCTTTAAATGTCATAGGTTAATGTTTACCTTAAGAAATTTGCTAAATTAGTTGATTTGATTTTACTGAGACTGTTAATAGCTAAAGTTATGCACCTAATACTAGAAATTAAATTGTAAATAGGAGTCTTAGTGTTTTCCCTAATAAGAACTACGATTAGCAAAATTTTTAAATGCATGAGTAGAAATATATATCATATATTAATGTTTAAGTGCTTCTCTGTATATTCCGTATACTTGTTTGCTGCCAATGGTATTGGTTTTAGAATATTTAAAAGCAATAAGATTGAGGGAAAGATTAAAACCATGTAAATAATGAGAACATTCTATTTTAGCAACAAGCTAGTTTCATTGGAGAATCGTTTGCGTTGTACACAGAAAGATAAACAGCGTATTGAGACGGAGACGCTAGACAGACTGGCTATTGAATTAGAAACACTCCAGTCCGAACTTAGTGTTATCCCAGTAAGTCATTTTCCCTGATCATATGGTATATCAGTTAACAATAAGTTCTAGTTTTACAATATTTTTATTAGTACTTTAATTTTAGCCGAAAATTGAGGAGATACAGCAACGTATGGATCAACGTGAAAATGAATTAAAAAAGCTTGAAGAAAAAAGTAATGCTGTTGCCGATGATGTAAGATTATTCTAAGTATATATTACATATTATGTGCGGATTTATAATATTACTATAGGTATTTGCATCGTTCTGTGAAAAAATTGGAATCAAGAACATTCGAGAATATGAAGAAAGAGAAATGCGGTGGGATTCATTTGTTCCGTATTGACTAAATTATTTTAAAAGTAAATCAAAAAGAGGGATACTTCAATAGAAATTTGTTTCACTTAATTATATAAGATTATGGAATGATTTTTTTTAATAGATAAATTTACCATACTAATTTAGTGTTTCAGTTTTCACCAGGAACGAGCTGATCGACTACACGAATTTGATAATGATTTGGATCGCGTAAGAAATGAAATGGAGTATCTTAGGTCGGAGGACAAACATAAGAAGGCTAAACAAGAGACAGATAAGGTATAAACAAAAGCAATTGACTTTTTGTAACTCATAGTATTTAAATATATATTATTTATAATTGTTCTTTAGTAATATATTGCCCGTCTCTTTTTTTTGTAATTTTAGGTTAAACGGCTAGAGAAGGATCTTGAATTATTAAAAAAGAAGGAGAATAAAGAAGAAAAAATTTTGGCTAAATTAGAAAGCGAAATGGAACAGCTCAAAGTTTCGGCACTAAATAAAAAAGCTGAGTTAGATGGCCTTGAAGCTGAACTAGCTGCTGCTAAGAAGGAGGCACAGGTTTGAGAGAGTATTATTCATATTTTATGTCGTTTTGTGAAAACAAAATTCTATTTGATAGGTGGCACAACGTGATGTGAACAGTGCTGAGAAAGCCGTTTTAGCACTAGAAAGTGTTGTTGGTAGGAAACACGCTGATAGGCATTCATTACTTCATGCTGCGAAGATCAATCAAATCCAAATACCATTATTAGCTGGAAGTTTAGCTGATGTGGATGCAGAAGACGATGATGGTTTGCAAAGAGATTTTACTATTTTTGAAAATGGGAATGGAAATTTTCAATAATTTTATCTATAGATGGAGACGGAAGCCAACCAACAACTTCAACTCTTTCGCAAGAGCAGATTGATCGTGAGGCTCGGATCAAGATCAACTACAGACAGCTACCAGATGTTTTGAAAGAGGTCGCTATTTTCTTTATTTTTTGGTTGCCTTTTGTGAGTCTAAAATGTACATTTTTATTTTATAGAAATTAAGGTACCAATAAATTATTTGTAGCATTCGTCATTTCTGGTACGTATAAGGTTTTTTCAAAGAATGTTTTTCTTCGTCAAATAAGTTTTGATTATTTTAGATTGAAGAAGAAGATGACGTGCGTAAACATGTAGAAAAAATGAACAAGGAGATCAATGAAATGCAGTCACATATTTCACGACTAAATGCGCCAAATCTCAAGGCTAATCAAAGGTATGTATTAAGGAAGAATATAGAGGATTCGAATTTTATTTTAATTCTCATCAAAACGTTAATTCGACTACATTAATTTATTTATTAGGTACTGTGAAAGTCGTAATTTTAAATTAAAGTATATTTTAGAATGGAAGAGGTCAAGGAGCGTGAAGCCGAAACAACAGAAGAATGCGAAATGGCTCGCAAAAAAGCGCGAAAAATCCGTGGACAATTTGAGAAAGTAAAAACGGAGCGATATCGGAAATTTCAAGAATGTTTTGAACCTGTCAGTCAGAAGATTGATGAAATTTATAAGGTGGTGTCCTCTTAAAATTTCCTCTGTAAGTACGCGAAATTAATGGCTTATTGTAGTTTATTTGTCTATCTATTAGTTAAATATTTAAGGGTTCAATTATGTATATTTAAGGCCTTATCTCGAAATGCAAGTGCTCAAGCTTTTCTTGGAGCAGATAACATGGAAGAGCCATATTTGGAAGGAATTCAGGTCGAATTTATTGTTTATAAAAACTGTGCACCATATCATATTATTTTAGTACAACTGCGTTGCTCCTGGTAAACGATTTCGACCAATGGATAACCTTTCTGGAGGAGAAAAAACAGTAGCGGCACTTGCATTATTGTTTGCTGTCCATGCTAGAAATCCATCACCATTCTTCGTTCTCGACGAGATTGATGCAGCTTTAGACAACACAAATATTGGAAAGGTTATTCACTTAACGAAATAAGCGTAGTGTTATTCCTAGTTTATTGAATACTGAAAAATTAGGAGTTAGTTTTGATTTTTTTCTGATTACTGCGAATTTAAGGTGGCTTCGTTTATATGTGAATCCGCCCGCAATGAAATGCAAATTATAGTTATTTCCCTTAAGGAGGAATTTTACAATAAGGTGAGTTACATTTCAGAACGCTACATTTGGTTTAATTGTAAAATTTTCTATTTTAAAGCACTTCAATCAGAAATAAATGTATTTATTATCTATTTAGTTATATAATGAGAATAAATGAGTAACATTCGTAGTACTGAGTTATTAAGAAGATTTTTTGAGGCGGTAAATTTAAAATCTTATTTGTTGCATTAAGACTATTCGTTCCTTCGTTCAAAATAATGTCTTATTCGAGAAATACATTTTTATGTCAAGCTGTTATAGTATTTACCTTAAGTATGTCGAAACTAAATGGTTAAGTATTGTTCTAATTTTTTTTATTGTAGGCTGATGCACTAATTGGAATTTACCCACATCCAGCAAACTGCACTGTTTCTGGCGTGCTATCTTTTGATCTCACACCTTACAAGCAAACAGGGATAGAAAGTAATATGACCCTAATAGAGAGTAGTGTAGGATCGCTTAGAGATTAAAGGATTTGAAAATGATGTATTATCTCCTAATTTAATTTTTTGTAGTCCAATTTGTTAATTATGATCGATTTATTTGTTAAGACGAGCTAACTATCGTTATAAAAGTGCTGTAATTAACTCAGTGATTCTTATCAAAAGCGTACAGTTTTATTGCATTTCTGTATAGTGTTGTTCAGTTGTATAATTATAAAATAAAATAACCTGATTGCTGATTTACTTACGATAGATGTTATATTCTTCCAATAGCTTACTTAGGTTTGATTGAAACATCTGTAAAATACGATTAATGTAGATATGAGTGTCTACTGGTTGAAAAACTTCTGCGGGTTTCGACAGTCGGATTTTGAAATGCTCCGGGTGCCTCATCCCTACATAGAATTTGGTATTCATGTCACTTTGAGGAGTGTACAGGTGTGTTAAAAATTTATGATTCTGGACGTTACTTCAAAGTTCATTTCACTAACTGCAGATATTCGAACTATATATTAAATCTATTACTATGCGAATAATAGTGGGAAAATGGACCTGTATTTTTTTAGCATTTTTTAGAAAACAAGACGTGATACCTCATAACTAGTTATTTCTTTATTAATAATACAGGTGGGTGCTTTACTGGGTTCAGTAGCAGCCCCATTATCTGCCTTGTTATTAAAAGATAAGAACTCCGCCAAAAATCTTCGGTGAGTTATATGTTTTGTACTATTATCTTCATTTATTTTTTGCTTCATCTGTTCTCTTTCTATACTCCTACGAATTTTTATGTATATACATAATTTGAGATTCTCATACTATTTGTTTTGTATGCACTTTTTTGGTTCAGTGTATAGTGTATTTAATTTTAAAACTTTTATTAGAGATACATTCTTAACTGGCGGAATTGTTGGATCTACTGCTGGTGCAGTATTGGGCCCAATGCTGACATACTTTTCACTTAGAAATATGAATACTATACAGCTTTATGACAAGTGTTATCGCCTAAGGTAAATCATTTCCTTTTTATATTGACTTAACCTAAAATAGTCATGGACTATTCATTTCGAAATATTACATCTATTTTAGGTTCGATCGTTCACAACTATGGCAGGATCGTGTTTGTGTTATATCAGCAGCCCTTGGATATTTAAGTAGTGGTTCTCTTGGTTTTGTTGTGGCACTTGATTTGACTTCGGCGATAACCTATTTCTTGGGCAAATCTTCCTAAGAAGTACTTGTTTTGCATATGCATATATATTGGAAGAATAATTAGTTCTATTCCGCTACTTAAAGAATTTATGGTTTTTAAGACTAAATAGTTGGTGCTGTTTGTAGATATAAACTATATGTGTGTGATCTATTGTACTCCTTGTTAGTAATTTGTTGTACGGTATCTCCGAATTGCATGGATATACGTAATAGTCAATCGATGCAGTTAATATTATTATCAAGAGGGTAAATAATTTTACATATGAAAATTTTATAACATATTCAAATTATCCCGATGTAATGTTGCTGGCTATACTTTAATCCATTAATTTTAGCCAATTTTATCCATTTAGGATGTTAATTGGGGTGTCGGGTAGTTTCGTTGGCTTTGACTTTTAAAATATAAAATATCGCCAATTATGTTGGTCTTACTAGCTAGTTACTAACCTTCCGTTTTACTTGCATGGCGCCCCTGGCTCTATTGGTGCTAATTACAATACGCCTCAACTTAATCAACATGACTCAACAGTCAGCATGTAAATTGGAGCTACTCAACAACCCACCCTTCATAAATGTAAGCAGAACAGGTGGTTGTCCCATA
Source organism: Heterorhabditis indica (assembly GCA_020740425.3). Lineage (NCBI taxonomy): Eukaryota > Metazoa > Nematoda > Chromadorea > Rhabditida > Heterorhabditidae > Heterorhabditis > Heterorhabditis indica. The sequence goes on along the minus strand of JAJAVP010000143.1, from coordinate 196,703 downwards.
TACCCGCCCCAAAAATAGTGCATAGGATAACCCAGGCTATAACGACGCCCTCAAATCGATAGTGAGCCTCCCGGTTAAAGAATTGATCCTTTATTAGCAAACTTATTAACAAATAAGTATACAATATCCAACGTGATTATGTACACGAGATCAACTTTTCAAGTAAGTATTAACAAGGATTTAAGTCTTAGAGCTAGACGTTGCTTTCTTATTGATAGTTTTTTTGGAAGATTTAGTCTTGTTTGAAGCTTTTTTTACGCTCGTAGATTTGTTCGGAGATTTAGTAGTTTTGACTTTAGGTTTAGAGGCCTTTTTCGGTGATTTAGCTTTCTTCTCTGACTTTGCTTTTGTAGCCTAAAATATTGAGAATATTATAAACGATAAATTTTAAGAGCGTCCTACACTAAACTAATAATGACTGCTAACCTTTTTGACATTTTTCTTCGGCTTAGTTTCAGTAGGTGTTTGTGTTACTTTAACAGGTCTTGCCTTAGTAGGAACATTTGTTTTCTCTGGTAGCTTGAAACGACCTGCTGCTCCTGTCCCTGCTACTTGCTTTAAATCTCCCTTTGACACACCACGCTTAATTGCAGTACGGAGATGAGAGTTGATCTAAAAATGAATAAGTGATTACTTCATCAAAAATGAGTGCCCTGACAGCATTCCCTAACAGTGATATGGAAAACCACTAACCTGAGTTACATTGTCTCCTACTTTGTAACTCTGGGTTATAAATTTGAGTATAGCTTGCTTAGATGCTCCCTTGCGGTCTTTGAGCTCTTTGATTGCAGATTTAATCATTGCAGAATAAGTGGGATGGGTAGCTGGTGTTTTCATCTTTTTGTCTCCTTTTGGTTTTGTAGACTAAAAAAATGGTATTACATCAATAATCCAAATCCATAATTCACTTAAGAGTTATTAATCCAAAAATTTCGTAAGATGTTTAACTCAAAAGCTAACCTTAGTCTTTTTCTCGAGCACATTAGGCACAGGATCAGGCGAAACCGCGGAGTCCGACATAACTCAGCGCACACTAACACACAACAGGGTATTTGTATGCGGTTTGCTTATATTCCTGGCAGAGTTCCCCCGCCGCGCCCCCACTCCCGTGGGTGAGAAAGGCCACCAAAACGCATTGCAATAATGTGGATTGAACATACAAAAAGTAGTATAATTAGGTTCTTTTGATAGGTAAACTTGTTATAAATAATATATTTGTGTAGAGAATGATTAAAACTATCTATCAATAACCATTATAAAGATATTTTTATCCCAAGAAGAATATAATAATCATTTCAAATGTGATTATGCGCTTTTATATTTGAAATGAATGTGTTTAACCGTAGAATATACGTTGAGAAATGACATAAAAAGTGATCATACTACCAATAATTGTAGATATTGATCTAATGATTCAATGTATAGTTAGCAATAGTAGTTTTTGTTTAAAATTATAGAGCAGTAAAATGATTTTTAAAACTGTAAAACATATAGTCATGAGAACACCGAGCCTAGTTTCCGCTCTTTTTAATATCAATAACTTCTAGTTTTTTAGCAAATTAAATATGAAGAAAGAAGAAGAATATGTAGCTATTACAATAGTGGAATAGTGTATTTAAATCTACTTAAATCCACATCAAGTTTCCTGGTTGAGGAGTCATCACCACATAATTTTTCAGTGATTACTTAGGGATTAGTTATTTTTTAATCATTTACAAAAGTACTGCTTATTAATACCATTTTCTTGAAACATTTTATTTTTAAATGATTAGTCAATGGTGATGTTTCATTAGATTCGTATCAATAATTATTTCAAGTTTTCATCAATATGGTAATGCGCAGTAATATCTACAACTATAACTGTTTTTTCTAGCTTTCCTATATCCAATGATTTTTCCACAGTTCCTAACTACATCTGCTACGTTCTCGGCTGTATTGCTTAGTTTTGTTTATTCATTAATAAATACCAACTTATGACTGTCGTTATTCCTATATTGGCATTTCTTTGCGAGATTGGTATAGAGTACCACTTATAACTTTTCAATATAAACTGTTTAACAATGACCTAGTTCTCAAGAATAGATAGGATGCAAACTAATGTTGATTTCTAGTGGATGTTATTGCACTTTCTCTGAACCTGTTCTAAAATAGAAATTATTTCTAATGTTGCCATTTTTTTCATTCATGTACTAGTTTGAATTATTAACAGTCTCAACTAATGACATCAATAATGTGACCTATGTCGACAATTATCACGCTTGTTTCTTACAATTATACTTTTCCACCGCTCTCTTACTTGGGGAACATTACAACTTTTCGAAATCCTGAAATGGATCTCAGATGATTACTTCATTAAGCACTCACAATAGTGCCTAAACTTTCCACATGCTTTTTGATTTAGCTACAAAAATTGGACAGCGCCAAATACAGGATCGATCAAAAAAAGGAGCAATATTAAGAGTTTAGTAGCATTCATAAAATTTAACAAAATTTTTCAATCGAATGGTTACCATGACGCTCACCATGAGCATTGACAATATTCCGCGAGTGCTCGGAAGTTGTCGTTTTCGAGTACTATCTCTCTACGGTGTAAGGAGAATTCGTTTNAAGGGAAAGGTCGTCACTGATTCGTTAGATCTGCAAAACTGCGAATTCGTTCCGGAAATGCCAGTGAATGCTTTTGATCGACTTCTCCGTCAGTCCTGTGCATTTAAGTTGATGTCAATGGGATCTCAAACAAAAGGCCGTATTCCGAAGGAATTTTTCTCACTGTCATCTGCTCTCAAGGTGCTCCCATAGTTATTGGTTTGTTCTCACTAACAAGCGTTCGATTTTAGCAAAAGTGCGTAATGCTTGCCAATGTCTGTGATTTTTTCGACGATGACTTCTTGAAAAGGCGATTTGGAACTCTCGAGCT